>JAUUTY010000765.1:0-196559 GCA_030979885.1 Lolium multiflorum
GTAGTATTGCAACAGAGTAACACAAGAAAACAAGAACAAGCAAGAGTAACTCAGTATTTAGGACAAGGCCTAGGATTACACTTTACTCAGTGGACACTCTCAATATTGATCACATAATAGATTAGATAAATGCATACTCTACACTCTTGTTGGATGATGAACACATTGCGAAGGATTACACGAATCAAGCCGGAGTTAACAAGCTCCACAATAATGCTCATGTTTAAGTAACCTTAAGTGTAAGAGAGATCAAAACGACTAAACCAAGTACTAGCATAGCATGCACACTGTCACCTTCATGCATATGTAGGAGGAATAGATCACATCAATATTATCATAGCAATAGTTAACTTCATAATCTACAAGAGATCATGATCATAGCATAAACCAAGTACTAACACTGTGCACGCACTGTCACCTTTGCACACATGCAGGAGGAATAAAACTACTTTAATAACACATCACTAGAGTAGCACATAGATAAATTCTGATACAAACACATTGCAATCATCAAGAGATATAAATGGGCACTCTCACTATGCCATTCAACAGTGAATAAGTATTCTGTGAAATATAGCCTAAGAGACCCACACTGTGCACACACTGTCACCTTTACACACGTGGGACAAGGAGTCTCCTGAGATCACATAAGTAAAACCCACTTGACTAGCATAATGACATCTAGATTACAAGCATCATCATATGAATCTCAATCATATATAAGGTAGCTCATGAGATTATTGTATTGAACTTACATAGGAGAGATGAACCACATAGACACCCAGATGTACCCCGAGCCTCACGGGAGAACTACCTCTCCCTCATGGGAGCAAAGCAGCTGGTGATGAAGATGGCGGAGATGGCAGCGGTGTCGATGGAGAAGCCTTCCGGGGGCACTTCCCGTCCCGGCAGGGTGCCGGACAGAGACTTCTGTCCCCCGCATCTTGGCTTCGCGATGACGGCGGTTCCGGAACTTTTCTCGTATCGTGGCTTCCTCCGTAAGGGTTTTCGGTGCAGGGGCTTTATGGCGAAGAGGTGGCGCAGGAGGGTCAACGAGGCGACGAGACCATAGGTGGCGCGGCTGTGGCCTGGGCCGCGGCCACCATGTCATCCGGGCCCACCAGGGCCCCGTCCGGCGTTCGGGTGTTCTGACAAGCCCGGGCAAAATAGAACTCGGGCGCGGATTTCGCCCAATTTTGTAGAATATTTCTAATAGATTTCAACCAAACAGCAGAAAATATGGAACTGGCACTTGCATCTTGTTAATAGGTTAGTTCCGCAGTACGAATATGACATAAAGCCGCGTATAAAACATGCAGTATCATCACAAAGAGCATGGAACATAAGAATTATCGATAATGCTGAGACGTATCAGCATCCCTGCTTAGTTCTCATTTCTGTCCCAGTGTGCAAAACGATAACAAAGATACTTAAGTGACATGCCATCATAAACTTGATCATATTGTAAACATATGTAATGAATGCAGCTATCAAAACAATGGTAATGACATCAGTAAACAACTGAATCATAAAGCAAAGACTTTTCATGAATAGTTTCAAGACAAGCATCAATAAGTCTTGCATAAGAGTTAACTCATAAAGTAATAAATCAAAGTAAAGGCATTGAAGCAACACAAAGGAAGATTAAGTTTCAGTGGTTGCTTTCAACTTATAACATGTATATCTCATGGATATTGTCAACATAAAGTAATATAACAAGTGCAATATGTAAGTATGTAGGAATCAATGCACAAGCCACGTGTTTGCTTCTAAGGTGGAGGAGATAGGTAAACCGACTCAACAATAAAAGTAAATGAATGGTCCTTCAAAGAGGAAAGCATTGATTGCTAATATTGGTGCTAGAGCTTTTATTTTGAAAACATGAACAATTTTGTTGTTAACGGTAGTAATAAAGCATATGAGTTATGAAAATTATATCTTACAAGCTGCAAGCCTCACGCATAGTATACTAATAGTGCCCGCACCTCGTCCTACTTAACTTGGACTACCGGTCTTCGCATGCCATGTTTCATCCAAGTGTCACAAAGGGGTACCTCTATGCCGCCTGTACAAAGGTCTAAGGAGAAAGCTCGCATTTCGATTTCTCGCTTTTGATTATTCTCAACTTAGACATCCATACCGGGACAACATGGACAACAAGATAATGGACTCCTCTTAAATGCATAAGCATGTAGCAAAGTTATTATTCTCATATGAGATTGAGGATATATGTCCAAAACTGGAACTTCCACCATACCATGTAAGCATGGCTTCTAGTTAGCGGCCCAATGTTCTTTCTCTAACAATTTTGCATGCTCCAACCACTAAAATTATAGACCTTAGAGAAGACGGACATGCATAGCAACTCACATGATATTCACAATAATAGTTGATGCATGCCTCCCGTGGCTAATGGTTATCGCACAAATGTGCAACTTAATAAAATATAAAGTGTGATAAGTACATATTCAATACTACGAGTAGTTTTTAAGGCTATTTTGTCCCATGAGCTATATATTGCAAAGGTGAATGATGGAATTTTAAAGGTAGTGATACGCAATTTACTTTTGAATGGCGGAGAAATACCATGTAGTGGGTAGGCATGGTGGACACAAATGGCATAGTAAATGGCTCAAGGATTTTGGATGGATGAGAAGTATTCCCTCTCAAGCACAAGGTTTAGCTAGCAAGGTTATTTGAAGAAAATTAAGGATGAACAAGTGCAGCAAAACTCACACATAAAAGACATATTGCAACATTATAAGACTTTACACCGCCTTCCTCGTTGTTCAAACTCTTTACTAGAAATTATCTAGACCTTAGAGAGACCAATTATGCAAACCACTTTAGCATGCTCTATGTATTTCTTCACTAATAGGTGCAAAGCATATGATGCAAGAGCTTAAACATGAGCACAACAATTGCCAAGTATCACATTATCCAAGACATTTTACCAATTACTACATGTAGTATTTTTCAATTCCAACCATATAACAATTTAACGAAGAGGAAACTTCGCCATGAATAATTATGAGCTAAGACCACATGTGTTCATACGAACCAGCGAGCGTGTCTCTCTCCTACAAAGTGAACTTATCCAGAGAACTAAGATAACAAAACAAAAACAAAAATAAAAGGACATGATTACTCCAAGTAAAATACATAAGATGTGATTGAATAAAAATATAGTTTTAGGGGAGGAACCTCAAGGATGTTGTTTATGAAGAAGGGATGCCTTGGGCATCCCCAAGCTTAGACGCTGGAGTCTTCTTATGCATGGATGAACCACGGGGCATCCCCAAGCTTAGAGCTTTCACTCCTCTTTATCATATATCATATTCCTCTCTTGACCCTTGAAAACTTCCTTCACACCAAACTTCTCCCAAACTCATTAGAGGGTTAGTGCAATAAATCAATAATTCACACATTCAGAGGTGACACAATCATTATTTTCACTTCTGGACATTGCACAAAACTTCTGAAAGTTAATGGAACAAAGAAACCCATTCAACAATAGCAAAAGCGGCAATGCGAAATAAAAGGCAGAACCTGTCAAAAACAGAACAGTCCGTAAAGACGAATTTTAAGATGGCACCAGACTTGCTCAAATGGAAAAACTCAAAACTAATGAAAGTTGCGTACATATCTGAGGATCACGCTCGTAAATTGGCAGATTTTTTCGAATTTTCTACAGAGAAATAGGCCCAGATTCGTGACATACAGCAATGCTGTTTCTGCGCAGCAATCCCAAATATAACATCAACTTTGACATAGAAACTTTACTTGGTACAAAAAACACAAACTAAGATAAGGAGAGGCTGCTACAGTAGTAAACAACTCCAAGACACAAATATAAACAAAGTACTGTAGTAAAAAAACACATGGGTTATTTCCCAAGAAGTTCTTTTTATAGCCATTAAGATGGGCTCAGTAGTTTTAATGATACTCCTCTACAAGAAATAGTATTTGAAGCAAAAGAGAGCATCAAGAGGCAAATTCAAAACGATATTTAAGTCTAACATGCTTCCTAAGCATATAAGAATCTTGTAAATAAACAAGTTCATGAAGAGCAAAGTGGCAAGCATAGGAAGATAAAATACGAGTGACTTCAAGATTCTCAACATATAGAGAGGCATTTTAGTAACATGAAATTTTTTACAACCATATTTTCCTCTCTCATAATAACTTTCAGTAGCATCATGAGCAAACTCAACAATATAACTATCACATAAAGCATTCTTATCATGAGTCCTGCATAAAATAATTACTACTCCCAACATAAGCATAATCAATTTTATTAGTTGTAGTGGGGAGCAAATTCAACAAAGTAGCTATCAAATATAGGAGGTATATTGTAATCATAATCAAATTCATCCTCCATAACAGGTGGTAACAAAAGACTACTATCATTGTAATCATCATAAATAGGAGGCAAAGTATCATCAAAGTAAATTTTCTCCTCAATGCTTGGGGACTAAAAATATCATGCTCATCAAAGCCAGCTTCCCAAGCTTAGAATTTTCCATAGCATTAAAGCAACAATGGTGTTCAAAGCATTCATAGTAATAACATTCCCATTAGCATGTATATAAAGTTCCATGGGTTTTTAATTCTTTCTTCAAACACATCATGTCCTAATTCAAGATAAAGTTCATAAAGATCTCTCATATTTTTGTTGTTTTCCATTATGCCTAACTAGTGTAAACAAGAACCAAAAAGATGCAATTGCAGGTTCTAAAGGAAATAGCTTTGAGTACTTACAACGGCGCCGGAAAATAGCTTAGTAGCCGAGATCCTGAGTGTGAGTACCTTTTACCTCCCGCAACGGCGCCAAAGAAAGTGCTTGATGTCCACGTTCCCCTCCTTTCCCGTAGACAGTTGTTGGGCTCCAAGTGCAGGTTTGTAGAACAAGAAAGGCAAGTTTCCTCATGGATCACCCAAGGTTTGTCGAACTCATGGAGGAAGAGGTCAAAGATATCCCTTTCAAGCAACACAAAGCAAGAAGTTTCTTGTGTCCCCAACACACCTAATAGGTGCACTAGTTCGCCATGAGATAGAACAAGGTAAGGAATATATATGAACAGGTAATGGTGCTGCAGGTCAGCTGGTCGGGCGTGTAGTTATGGTAAGTAGTATTGCAGCAGTAGTAACACAATAAAACAGTAAACAAGCGTAGTAACTCAGCAGTATTTAGGGACAAGGCCTAGGATTACACTCTCACTAGTGGACACTCTCAACATTGGATCACAATAGAACAGATAAATGCATACTCTACACTCTTGTTGGATGATGAACACATTGCGAAGTACACGAACCTCAATGCCGGAGTTAACAAGCTCTACAATAATGCTCATGTTTAAGTAACCTTAAGTGCAAGATAGATCAAAACGACTAAACCAAGTACTAGCATAGCATGCACACCGTCACCTTCATGCATATGTAGGAGGAATAGATCACATCAATATTATCATAGCAATAGTTAACTTCGCAATCTACAAGAGATCATGATCATGGCATAAACCAAGTACTAACACTGCACACACTGTCACCTTTACACATGTGCAGGAGGAATAAAACTACTTAATAACACATCACTAGAGTAGCACATAGATAAATCTGTGATACAAACACATTGCAATCATCAAGAGATATAAATAAGCACTTCACTGCGCCATTCGAATAAGTATACTGTGAAATATAGCCTAAGAGACCCACACGGTGCACACATCACCTTACACACGTGGGACAAGGAGTCTCCTGAGATCACATAAGTAAAACCCACTTGACTAGCATAATGACATCTAGATTACAAGCATCATCATATGAATCTCAACCAGGAAGGCAGCTCATGAGATTATTGCATTGAAGTACATAGAGAGATGAACCACATAGCTACCGCTAGGCCTCGAGCCTCAATGGAGAACTACTCCTCCTCATGGGAGCAAAGAAACAAGATGAAGATGGCTGTGGAGATGGCAGCGGTGTCGATGGAGAAGCCTTCCGTGGGCATCTCCCCGCTCCCGGCAGTGGTGCCGGAACAGACCTCCGTCCCCGCATCTTGGCCGCGATGACGGCGGCCCGGGAACTCTTCTCGTACGGGCTTCCTCCGTGCGGCTTTCGGGCGCGGCTTTATATAGGCGAAGAGGCGGCGCAGAGGGTCAATCGAGGGTGACGAGAGCCATAGGGTGGCGCGCCAGGGCTCGGGGCCGCGCCGCCACCATGTATCCTCTGGGCCCACCAGGGCCCCGCCTCCGGCGGCTCTCGGTGTTCCTCGATGCTTCCTGCGCAATAGGGACCCGGCGGGCTGATTTCGTCCAATTCCGAGAATATTTCCGTTACTAGGATTTCTGAAACCAAAACAAGCAGAAAACAGAGCAACTGGCCTCTCGGCATCTTGTTAATAGGTTAGTTCAAAAAAAGGAATATGACATAAAGTGTGCATAAACATGTAGGTATCAATAAAGTAGCATGGAACATAAGAAATTATCGATAATGCTGAGATGGACAATTGTCAACATAAAGTAATATAACAAGTAATAAGCAAGTAATATGCAAGAATCAATAATGGCCTACACAAGTAAGCCTGCTTCTTGGGATGGAGAGAAATAGGTGAACTGACTCAACATAAAGGTAAAAGAATGGTCCTTCAAAGAGGAAAGCATTGATTGCTATATTTGTGCTAGAGCTTTGATTTTGAAAACATCAAGAGAGCATAAAAATAAACTTTTGAGAGGTGTTTGTTGTTGTCAATCTAATGGTAGCGGGTACTCTAACTACCTTATCAAACAGACTTTCTTCAAGATCGGCTCCCATGAAGGACGTTATCTCTACCAGCAAGGTAGATCATCCCTCTTCTCTTTTGTTTACACATGTACTTTAGTTTAGCTTTTCTTTATTTATGGATGACACTCCTCCCAACCTTTTGCTTACACAAGCCATGGCTAACCTAATCCCCTTCCATCATTCACATACCATGGAGGAGTGTCTATTTGCAAAATTAAGTTGCTACCGATGAATCAGAGCAAAACATGTGAAGAGAATTATTAATGAAAATTAATTAATTGGGGTCAACCATTGCCAGCTCTTTGCAAAATTACGATACAAGCGGATGTGCCAGGTATTTCAGTCCATTGTAAAGTCCTGTCAAAAGTAAATGACAAGATCTAAAGATAAAACACCACATACTTCCTCAAGGAGCTATAAAACATTGACACAAATAAGAGGTAATAACTTTTGAATTGTTTAAAGGTAGCATTCAAGCAATTTACTTTGGAATGGCGGAGAAACATGTAGTGGGTAGGTATGGTGGACACAATTGGCATAGTGGTTGGCTCAAGGATTTTGGATGCATGAGAAGTATTCCCTCTCGATACAAGGCTTAGGCTAGCAAGGTTATTTGAAACAAACACAAGGATGAACCGCTGCAGCAAAACTCACATAAAAGACATATTGTAAACATTATAAGACTCTACACCGCCTTCCTTGTTGTTCAAACTCAATACTAGAAATTATCTAGACCTTAGAGAGACCAATTATGCAAACCAAATTTTAGCAAACTCTATGCATTTCTTCATTAATAGGTGCAAAGCATATGATGCAAGAGCTTAAACATGAGTACAACAATTGCCAAGTATCACATTATCCAAGACATTTTACCAATTACTACATGTAGTATTTTTTCAATTCCAACCATATAACAATTTAACTAAGAGGAAACTTCGCCATGAATATTATGAGCTAAGAACACATGTGTTCATACGGACCAACAGTGGAGCGTGTCTCTCTCCCACACAAGGATGAACTTATTCGTAGAACTAAGATAACAAAACAAAACAAAATAAAAGCACACAAATGCTCCAAGTAAAGTACATAAGATGTGACCGAATAAAATATAGTTTCAAGAGAAGGAACCTGATACTTTGTCGATGAAGAAGGGGATGCCTTGGGCATCCCCAAGCTTAGACGCTTGAGTCTTCTTAAAATATGCAGGGATGAACCACGGGGGCATCCCCAAGCCTAGAGCTTTCACTCCTCTTGATCATAGTATATCATACTCCTCTCTTTGACCCTCGAAAACTTCCTTCACACCAAACTTCAAGCAAACTCATTAGAGGGTTAGTGCATAATCAAAAATTCACATGTTCAGAGGTGACACAATCATTCTTAATACTTCTGAACATTGCACAAAACTTCTGAAAGTTAATGGAACAAAGAAACTCATTCAACTTAACAAAAGCGGCAATGCGGAATAAAAGGCAGAATCTGTCAAAAACAGAACAGTCCGTAAAGACGAATTTTAAAATGGCACCAGACTTGCTCAAACGGAAAACTCAAAACTAATGAAAGTTGCGTACATATCTGAGGATCACGTTCGTAAATTGGCAGATTTTTTAGAATTTTCTACAGAGACTTGTGCCCAGATTCGTGACAGACAGCAATGCTGTTTCAGGAGCGATCCCAAATATAACATCAACTTTAACATAGAAACTTTACTGGCACAAAAACATGATAAAGGAGAGGTTGCTACAGTAGTAAACAACTTCAAGACTCAAATATAAAACAAAGTACTGTAGTAAAAAAACAAATGGGTTATCTCCCAAGAAGTTCTTTCTTTATAGCCATTAAGATGGGTCACAGCAGCTTTAATGATGCACTCGCAAGAAATAGAATGAAGCAAAAGAGAACATCAAGAAGCAATTTCAAAAAAACATTTAAGCCTAACATGCTTCCTATGCATAGGAATCTTGTAAATAAACAAGTTCATGAAGAGCAAAATAACAAGCATAGGAAGATAAACAAGTGTAGCTTCAAAAATTTCAGCACATAGAGAGGCATTTTAGTAACATGAAAATTTCTACAACTATATTTTCCTCTCTCATAATAACTTTGTAGCAACATGAGCAAACTCAACAATATATCTATCACATAAAGCATTCTTATCATGAGTCTCATGCATAAAATTATTACTCTCCACATAAGCATAGTCAATTTTATTAGTTGTAGTGGGAGTAAATTCAACAAAGTAGCTATCATTATTATTCTCATCATCAAATATAGGAGGCAAAGTATCATCAAAGTAAATTTTCTCCTCAATGCTTGGGGGGACTAAAAATATCATGCTCATCAAAGCCAGCTTCCCCAAGCTTAGAATTTTCCATAGCATTAGCAACAATAGTGTTCAAAGCATTCATATTAATATATTCCATGGGTTTTTTAATTTTCGCATCAAACCATCCATGTCTTAAATCGTAAATAGAATAAGAAGCTCATTGTTGTCCATTATGCCTAACTAGTGTAAACAAGAAACCAAATGTCACAATTGCAGAGTCTAAAGGAAATAGCTTCGAGTACTTACAACGGCGTCGGAAAATAGCTTAGTAGCCGAGATCCCAGAGTGTGAGTACCTTTTACCTTTCCTCACCGGCAACGGCCGGCGCCATAAAAGTGCTTGATGTCTACGGGTGTTTCTATTCTTGTAGACAGTGTTGGCCTCCAGCGTAGGTTTGTAGAACAGCGGGAAGAAGTTTCCCTTAAGTGGATTACCCAAGGTTTATCGAACTCATGGAGGAAGAGGTCAAAGATATCCCTCTCATGCAACCCTGCAACCACAAAGCAAGAAGTCTCTTGTGTCCCCAACACACCTAATAGGTGCACTAGTTCGCGAAGAGATAGTGAAATACAAGTGGTATGAATGAATATGAGCAGTAGTACAAAATAGCTCGCTGGCGTGCAGCTGATGGCAGTAATATTGCAGGAAGTAAACAAGGTAGTAACGCAGCAGTAGTAACGCAGCAAAACAGTAAACAAGCAGATAGCAGTATTTAGGAACAAGGCCTAGGGATTAGACTTTCACTAGTGGACACTCTCAACTTTGATCACATAAAAGAATAGATAAATGCATACTCTACACTCTCTTGTTGGATGATGAACACATTGCGTAGGATTACACGAACCTCAATGCCGGAGTTAACAAGCTCCACAATTCAATGTTCATATTTAAATAACCTTAGAGTGCAAAGATCGACACGACTAAACCAAGTACTAACATAGCATGCACACTGTCACCTTCAGCCATATGAGGAATAGATCACATCAATACCATCATAGCAATAGTTAACTTCATAATCTACAAGAGATCATAATCATAGCCTACGCCAAGTACTAACACGAGTGCACACACTGTCACCATTACACCGTGTAGGAGGAATAAAACTACTTTAATAACATCACTAGAGTAGCACACATAGATAAATTGTGATACGAACACATTGCAATCATAAAGAGATATAAATAAGCACTTCACTACGCCATTCATACAGTGAATAAGTATTCTGTGAAATATAGCCTAAGAGACCCACACGGTGCACACACTGTCACCTTTACACACGTGGGACAAGGAGTCTCCGAGATCACATAAGTAAAACTCACTTGACTAGCACAATGACATCTAGATTACAAGCATCATCATATGAATCTCAATCATGTAAGGCAGCTCATGAGATTATTGTATTGAAGTACATAGGAGAGAGATGAACCACATAGCTACCGGAGAGCCCGAGCCTCGATGGAGAACTACTCCCTCCTCATGGAGCAAGACTTGATGAAGATGGCCGTGGAGATGGCAGCGGTGTCGATGGAGAAGACTTCCGGGCACTCCCCGCTCCGTGTGGTGCCGGGAACAGAGACCGTCCCCGCATCTTGGCTTCGCGATGGCGGCGGCTCTCGGAAGGTTTTCTGTGGGTTTCGTCCTCCGTATAGGGTTTTCGCACGGAGGCTTTAATAGGCGAAGAGGCGGCTGGACCCAGGGGGGCCTGCCATAGGGTGGCGCCGGCCCTCGGCCGCGCCGCCGTGGTTTGTGGGCCTCGTGCCCTCTCCGGCGGTTCCTGTTCTGATGCTTCCGGCAAAATAGGAACCTGGGTGTTGATTTCGTCCAATTCCGAGAATATTTCGTTACTAGGATTTCTGAAACCAAAACAGCGGAAAACAGGAACTGGCACTTCTGCATCTTGTTAATAGGTTAGTTCTTAAAAATGCACGAATATGACATAAAGTGTGCATAAAACATGTAGATCATCAATAAAGTAAAATGGAACATAAGAAATTATCGATACGTTGAGATGCGAGAGACACCACTAGTGAACTGTGGACGGTCCATTCTTTTACATCTCAATACATTCTACTGCTTTTTACTGTCTTTGCAAACAAACACCATCTTCCACTCGATACGCTTAATCCTTTGTTTTCAGCAAGCCGGAGATTGACAACCTCACTGTTACGTTGGGGCAAAGTACTTTGATTGTGTTGTGCAGCCACGTTGGCACGTCGCACTACATTCCTCCACCAACAACCTTCACGTGCTTCTTGGCTCCTACTGGTTCGATAACCTTGGTTTCTTTCTGAGGGAAAACTTGTCGCCGTGTGCATCATACCTTCCTCTTGGGGTTCCCAACGGACGTGTACATATACGCGCATCACCCGCCTCCGGATTGATGTGTGAGTAGTTCATCCTTGGACTATGGGTCCATAGCAGTAGCTAGATGGTTGTCTTCTCCGCATGTGCTATCATTGTTTAGATCTTGTGAGCTGCCTAACATGATCAAGATCATCTATTTAATGCTACATGTTGTGTTTGGTGGGATCCGATGAATTTAGAATACTATGTCAAGTTGATTATCAATCTATCATATATGTGTTGTTTATGTTCTTGCATGCTCTCTTCTAGTAGAGGCTCTGGCCAAGTTGATACTTGTAACTCCAAGAGGGGTATTTATGCTCGACAGTGGGTTCATGCCTCCATTTAATCGGGACACACAAAGTTCTAAGGTTGTGGATGTGCTGTTGCTACTAGGGATAAACATCGATGCTTTGTCTAAAGATATCTGTGTTGATTACATTACGCACCATACTTAATGCAATTATCTGTTGTTTACAACTTAATACTGAAAGGGGTGCGGATGCTAACCCGAAGGTGGATTATTTAGGCATAGATGCATGCCGGATAGCGGTCTATGTACTTTGTCGTAATGCCTAATTAAATCTCATAGTAATCATCGTTGGTATGTGTTGAATCTTGATTTGTCAATTTCCCACCTGTAATTTGTTCACCCAGCATGTTAGTTATCTTATTGGAGAGACACCACTAGTGAACTATGGACCCCGGTCCATTCTTTTACATCTGAATACATTCTACTGCAATTATTGTTCTTACCGTTCTTTGCAAACAAACACCATCTTCCACTCGATACGCTTAATCCTTTGTTTTCAGCAAGCCGTGAGATTGACAACCTCACTATACGTTGGGGCAAAGTACTTTGATTGTGTTGTGCAGGTTCCACGTTGGCGCCGGTTTCACCGGTGTTGCGCCGCACTACACTCCTCCACCAACAACCTTCACGTGCTTCTTGGCTCCTACTGGTTCGATAACCTTGGTTTCTTTCTCGAGGGAAAACTTGCCGTGCGCATCATACCTTCCTCTTGGGGTTCCCAACGGACGTGTACATCTACGCGCATCAAGCACTTTTTCCGCGCCGTTGCCGGGGAGATCAAGACACGCTGCAAGGGGAGTCTCCACATCCAATCTCTTTTACTTTGTTTTTGTCTTGCTTTACTTTATTTTATTTACCGCCTTGTTTGCTTCATATTAAAAACACAAAAATTAGTTACTTTACTTTTTCTGTTTATTTGCTCCATATCAAAAACACAAAAAATTAGTTACTTGCATTTAGTTTACTTTTGTTATCATGTCTAGCTCTGTACCTGTTACTTCTTCACCCGAGGAATTAGTCTTTACTTTTAAACAAGGGGATGAGGAGAGTTTAAAGATGCTTGGTCTAGAATTTTTGATGCTTATCGTAAAGTTGAACCTCAAATGACTCTAAGTCTGCTCCTTAGTAATTTTTATTTTGGGCTTATGATTCGCTATAGATATGCCTTAGATGCTATAGTGGGAGGAGATTTCCTTCATTGCAACGGTGATCAAGCTTTTAATGCTATAAAAAAATTGGTTGCATCACATAGTTCGGCTAATAACTTTGATTCAGATCTTATTAGCATTTATAATAGATTAAACACCCTTGAGATAAGTGCATCTTGCTTGAAAGAAAATTATAGTTATGTTCGTAACCGTCTTGATCAAGTTTTAGTGAACTCTGAACCCTCAATGTGGAACCCCACTATTAAAGTTATTATTGGTGGTGAAACTTTTCATGCCCGTTGTGATATTATGTCTGAATTTTGTCTTATGCCTAAGAGTATTTATGAATCTTTGACACTTTGGGGACTTGTTGAAGGGGGAGAAGGAATAACTCTTATTGATAACTCCGTTATAATTCCTAAGGGAATAGCCGAGGGTGTGCACACAACCATTCTTGGAAGAACAATATCCACTGATTATCTTGTTATTGAATGTGTAGGAACAGGACAAATCACACTTGGAAGATCCCTGCTGAAACTATTGGGAGCAATCATAAATACGGGAGAAGGCACCGGGGGGCCGGGAGGCCGACATGTATTCCCAAACCAAAGAGTAAGAAAAAGAGTAAGAAGGGTAGGCGTAAAGCCCGAGGTAATGTTGATGCTCCATCTCTTGAAAATACTTGATTTCACTGCGCCTAGCTGAAAGCGTTAAAGAAAAGCACTTCTTGGGAGATAACCCATGTTTTATTTTATTTACTGTATTGTTGAGTCTTGGAAGTTGTTTACTACTGTAGCAACCTCTCCTTATCATGTTTTTGTGCCAAGTAAAGTTTCTATGGTAAAGTTGATGCTAGATTTGGATTGCTGCGCAGAAACAGCATTGCTGTCTGTCACTTAATTCGCGCAGATCTCCTGTAAAAATCAAAAAAATCTGCAAATTTACAGCGTGATCCTCGATATGTACGCAACTTTCATTAGTTTTGAGTTTTTCCGTTTGAGCAAGTTAAGTGCCCTGCAAAATTCGCCTTTACGGCTGTCGTTTTTGACAGATTGCCTTATTTCGCATTGCCGCTTTTGCTATGTTGAATGAGTTTCTTTGTTCCATTAACTTTCAGAAGCTTTGTGCAATGTCCAGAAGTGTTAAGAATGATTGTGTCACCTCTGAATATGTGAATTTTTAATTATGCACTAACCCTCTAATGAGTTTGCTTGAAGTTTGTGGAGGAAGTTTTCAAGGGTCAAGAGAAGAGGATGATATACTATGATCAAGAAGAGTGAAAGGTCTAAGCTTGGGGATGCCCCGGTGGTTCATCCCTGCATATTTTAAGAAGACAAGCATCTAAGCTTGGGGATGCCCAAGGCATCCCCTTCTTCATCGACAACTTATCATGTCACTTCTAGTGAAACTATATTTTTATTCCATCACATCTTATGTTCTTTACTTGAGCCGGTTTGCTTTTATTTTTGTTTTGGTTTGAATAAAGTTGATCCCATCATCCTTATATTGGAGATATTACGCTCCGCTTTTTCATATGGAACACTTGTGTTCTTAGTTGTGCTTTAATGTTCATGGCGAAGGCTGAAATTGCTTCGTTAATTGCTATTTGGTTGGAATCTAAAATGCTGCATATGGTTTGGAATAACTTGGCAATTGTTTTGAGCTCTCATAGATCATGTTTAAGCTCTTGCATCATGTATTTTAATCTATTAATGGAAAACTACCGTAGAGCTTGTTTAATTTGGTTTGCATGATTGGTCTCTCTAAGTCTAGATATTTTCGGGTAAAGTGTTTGAACAACAAGGAAGACAATGTAGAGTCTTATAATGCTTGCAATATGTTCTTGTGTAAGTTTTGCTGTACCTGTTCATACTTGTGTTTGCTTCAAACAACCTTGCTAGCCCAAACCTTGTACTGAGAGGAAATGCTTCTCGTGCATCCAAACACCTTGAGCCAAAACCCATGTCATTTGTGTCCACCATATCTACCTACTATGTGGTATTTTTCTGCCATTCCAAAGTAAATTACTTGAGTGCTACCTTTAAAATTTCATTCCTTTATCTTTGCAATATATAGCTCATGGGACAAATAGCTTAAAAACTATTGTGGTGATGAATATATAGTTATGTGTCTTAATTCTTATAAGTTGCTTGTTGAGCGGTAACCATGTTTCTGGGGACGCCATCAACTTTTTACCTTTGTTGGATATCATGTGAGATGCTATAAATGTTCGTCTTTGATACGTCGCAAACGTATCAATAATTTCTTATGTTCCATGCTACTTTTATTACAATACTTGAGTGTTTTACACATACTTTACAGCATTATTTTACATTTTTCGGCACTAACCTATTAACAAGATGCCGAAGTGCCATGCTGTTTTTGGTTTCAGAAATCCTAGTAAGGAAATATTCTCGGAATTGGACGAAATCAACGCCCAGGGGCCTATTTTTGCACGAAGCTTCCAGAAGACCGAAAGGGAGACGAAGTGGGGCCACGAGGTGGGGACACACCAGGGCGGCGCGGCCTGGCCCTGGCCGCGCGGCCCTGTTGTGGGCCCCGCACGCCCTTTGACCTACCCTTCCGCCTACTTAAAGCCTCCGTCACGCGAAACCCCCTGTACCGAGAGCCACGATACGGAAACATCGAGATGTCGCCGCCGCCAATCCCATCTCGGGGATTCAGGAGATCGCCTCGGCACCCGCCGGAGAGGGGAATCATCACCGGAGGGGCCTACATCATCATGCCCGCTCCAGATTGATGCGTGAGAAGTTCATCCTTGACTATGGGTCCATAGCAGCTAGATGGTTGTCTTCTCCGCTTGTGCTTTCATTGTATTAGATCTTGTGAGCTGCCTAACATGATCAAGATCATCTATTTGTAATGCTACATGTTGTGTTTGGCGAGATCCGATGAATAGAGAATACTATGTTAAGTTGATTATCAATCTATCATATATGTTGTTTATGTTCTTGCATGCTCTCCGTTGCTAGTAGAGGCTCTGGCCAAGTTGATACTTGTAACTCCAAGAGGGAGTATTTATGCTCGATAGTGGGTTCATGCCTCCATTAAATGGGGACAGTGAGAGAAAGTTCTAAGGTTGTGGGTGCTATTGCTACTAGGGATAAAACATTGATGCTTTGTCTAAGGATATTTGTGTTGATTACATTACGCACCATACTTAATGCAATTATCTGTTGTTTACAACTTAATACCGGAAGGGGTTCGGATGATAACCCGAAGGTGGATTATTTAGGCATAGATGCATGCTGGATAGCGGTCTATGTACTTTGTCGTAATGCCCTGATTAAATCACATAGTAATCATCGTTGATATATATTGAATCTTTATTTGTCAATTGCTCGCCTGTAATTTGTTCACCCAGCATGTTAGTTATCTTATTGGAGAGACACCACTAGAACTGTGGACCCCGGTCCATTCTTTTACATCTGAATACATTCTACTGCTTTTTACTGGTTCTTTGCAAACAAACACCATCTTCCACTCGATACGCTTAATCCTTTGTTTTCAGCAAGCCGGTGAGATTGACAACCTCACTGACGCTGGGGCAAAGTACTTTGATTGTGTTGTGCAGGTTCCACGCTGGCGCCGGTTTCACCGGTGTTGCGCCGCACTACATTCCTCCACCAACAACCTTCACGTGCTTCTTGGCTCCTACTGGTTCGACCTTGGTTTCTTTCTGAGGAAAACTTGCCGCTGTGCGCATCATACCTTCCTCTGGGGTTCCCAACGGGTGTACATCTACGCGCATGAAGCAACTTTTTCTGGCGCCGTTGCCGGGGAGATCAAGACACGCTGCAAGGAGTCTCCACTTCCAATCTCTTTACTTTGTTTTTGTCTTGCTTTATTTTATTTACTACTTTGTTTGCTGCACTTAAACAAAACACACAAAAATTAGTTGCTAGCTTTACTTTATTTACTGTTCTCTATATCAAAAACACAAAAAAATTAGTTACTTGTCTTTGCTTTACTTGTTTAGTTTACTCTTTGCTTATTTCATCATGTTTCCTACTAAGTACACTCTAAAAGACATACCGGTAGGCCGAGGGTCTATAATTGAAAGAGATAATATAGAAGATTTTTTCACTCATGTTAGTATAGCTGAAGATTTTGAAGATAGACACTTGGTAGAACTTGCTCCTACTTATGAAATTGTTGTTGCTTCTCTAGTACACATGTTGGAAATTAAATTTGTTAATCTCAATCCTATAATTCAGCATATGTTTCTTACACTCTCTGATATGGAGGAAGGAGAAAAGAAAGATTTTGTCTTAGAAACTCTTCTAAAAGAATTTGGTGGTGTAGCAAGAGAGGCTAGAAAAGTCTTTACTAAATATAAAATGCTTGGTTCTTACACCAACTTTGTTAGTACCCTTGAGAAAATGGACATTGATAGGATGAAGTACACTAATAATGTTAATGATGGAGGGGACATTAAGACATCAATACCTTGCAAGCTTGTAGGAATGTTCGAGGCACTAGAAAAGAATTATGATTGGATTGTTCCCGAAAATTTATTTGATGAGAATAGCAAGCCTAAGAGTAATGAAAAGGGAGCCTCTGAAACTTACATAGATAAGATAACATGCATTGTAGAGGAAACTCCCAACTCCCAAGGTAATAATGTTGATGCTTCTACTCTTGATGTTACTTGATTTGCACTTTTTGCGCCTAGCTGAAAGGCGTTAAAGAAAAGCACTTCTTAGGAGATAACCCATGTGTTTATTTTACTACAGCAATTTTTGTTTTGTTGAGTCTTGGAGTTGTTTACTACTGTAGCAACCTCTCCTTATCATGTTTTTGTGCCAAGTAAAGTTTCTATGCTAAAGTTGATGTTATATTTGGAATCGCTGCGCAGAAACAGCATTGCTGTCTGTCACGAATTCTGGCACAAGTCTCTGTAAAAAATTCGAAAAAATCTGCAAATTTACGAGCGTGATCCTCAGATATGTACGCAACTTTCATTAGTTTTGAGTTTTTCCATTTGAGCAAGTTAAGTGCCCAGTCCAGATGCATCTTTACGGACTGTTCTGTTTTGACAGATTCTGTCTTTTATTTCGCATTGCCGCTTTTGCTATGTTGAATGAGTTTCTTTGTTCCATTAACTTTCAGAAGCTTTGTGCAATGTCCAGAAGTGTTAAGAATGATTGTGTCACCTCTGAATATGTGAAATTTTGGTTATGCACTAACCCTCTCATGAGTTTGCTTGAAGTTTGTGTGAAGGAAGTTTTCAAGGGTCAAGAGAAGAGGATGATATACTATGATCAAGAAGAGCGAAAGGTCTAAGCTTGGGGATGCCCCGGTGGTTCATCCCTGCATATTTTAAGAAGACTCAAGCATCTAAGCTTGGGGATGCCCAAGGCATCCCCTTCTTCATCGACAACATTATCAGTCACTTCTAGTGAAACTATATTTTTATTCCGTCACATCTTATGTTCTTTACTTGGAGCGTCGGTTTGTTTTTATTTTTGTTTTGTTTTGAATAAAGTTGGATCTCGCCATCCTTATATTGGAGATATTACGCTCCGCTTTTTCATATGGAACACTTGTGTTCTTAATTGTGCTTTAATGTTCATGGCGAAAGCTTATTGCTTCGTTAAATTGCTATTTGGTTGGAATTGGAAAATGATGCATATGGTTTGACAATTTGGCAATTGTTTGAGCTCTCTTAGATCATGTTTAAGCTCTTGCATCATGTAGTTTAATCTATTAATGAAGAACTACTGTAGAGCTTGTTTAATTTGGTTTGCATGATTGATCTCTCTAAGTCTAGATATTTTCGGGTAAAGTGTTTGAACAACAAGGAAGACAGTGTAGAGCCTTATAATGCTTGCAATATGTTCTTGTGTGAGTTTTGTTGTACCTGTTCATACTTGTGTTTGCTTCAAACAACCTTGCTAGCCCAAACCTTGTACTGAGAGGAAATGCTTCTCGTGCATCCAAACACCTTGAGCCAAACTCCATGCCATTTGTGTCCACCATATCTACCTATTATGTGGTATTTTTCTGCCATTCCAAAGTAAATTACTTGAGTGCTACCTTTAAAATTTCATTCCTCTACCTTTCATGGGACAAATAGCTTAAAAACTATTGTGGTGATGAATATGTAGTTATGTGTCTTAATTCTTATAAGTTGCTTGTTGAGTGGTAACCATGTTTCTGGGGACGCCATCAACTTTACCTTTGTTGGATATCATGTGAGATGCTATGCATGTTCGTCTTGTCTGAAGTAGTGGATTTCATGATCAAATGGTTTGAGTATGCATATGTTAGAGAAGAACATTGGGCCGCTAACTAAAGCCATGTATCATGGTGGAAGTTTCAGTTTGGACATACAACCTCAATCTCTTATGAGAATATTAACTATTGTTGAATGCTTAAGCATTAAAAAGAGGAGTCCATTATCTGTTGTCTATGTTGTCCCGGTATGGATGTCTAAGTTGAGAATAATCAAAAGCGAGAAATCCAATGCGTGCTTTCTCCTTAGACACTTGTACATGCGGCATAGAGGTACCCCTTTGTGAGCTGATTAGGACAAGATGCGAGCACTATTAGTACTCTATGCATGAGACATGGAACTTGTAGGAAGTATTATGCATAGCACATATGAATTATTACTACCGTTGACAAAATTGTTTCTATGTTTTCAAAATAAAAGCTCTAGCACAAAATAGTAATCCATGCTTCCCTCTGCGAAGGGCCATTCTTTTACTTTATGTTGAGTCAGTTTACCCACTTCTTTCTATCTTAGAAGCAAACACTTGTGTTAACTGTGTGCATTGATTCTTACATGTTTACTTATTGCACCTGTTATATTACTCTATGTTGACAAATATCCATGAGATATACATGTTACAAGTTGAAAGCAACCGCTGAAACTTAATCATCCTTTGTGTTGCTTCAATGCATTCTACTAAGAATTTATTGCTTATGAGTTAGCTCTTATGCAAGTCTTATTGATACTTGTTTGAAAGTACTATTCATGAAAAGTTTTGCTATATGATTCATTTGTTTAGTCATTATCTTTGTTAGCAATCTTTTGTTTCAGATCACTCCATTCATCTCATATGCTTTACAATAATGTTGATCAAGATTATGTTGGTAGCATGTCACTTCAGAAATTATTTGTGTTATCGTTTACCTACTCGAGGACGAGTAGGAACTAAGCTTGGGATGCTTGATACGTCGCAAACGTATCTATAATTTCTCTATGTTCCATGCTACTTTTATTACAATACTTGAGTGTTTTACACACACTTTACAACATTATTATACATTTTCCTAAGACTAACCTATTAACAAGATGCCAAGTGCCGCTTCCGTTTTTCTGCTGTTTTTGGTTTCAAATCCTAGTAAGGAATATTCTAATTGGACGAAATCAATGCCTGTGGGCTTATTTTTGCACGAAGCTTCCAAGACCGAAAGGAGACGAAGGGGGCCACGAGGTGGGGACACACAGGGCGGCGCGGCTCGGCCCCCCCGCCGCGGCCGTAGTGTGGGCCCTCGTGCCGCCCTGACCTACCCTTCCGCCTACTTAAAGCCTCCGTCGCGAAACCCCCATGTACCGAGAGCTACGATACGAAAAACATTCGAGAGGCGCCGCCGCCTAATCCCATCTCGGGGATTCAGAGATCGCCCGCACTCCGCCGGAGAGGGGAATCATCACCGAAGGCTCTACATCATCATGCCCGCCTGGATTGATGCGTGAGTAGTTCACCCTTGGACTATGGGTCCATAACAGTAGCTAGATGGTTGTCTTCTCCGCTTGTGCTTTCATTGTTAGATCTTGTGAGCTGCCTAACATGATCAAGATCATCTATTTGTAATGCTACATGTTGTGTTTGGCGAGATCCGATGAATAGAGAATACTATGTTAAGTTGATTATCAATCTATCATATATGTGTTGTTTATGTTCTTGCATGCTCTCCGTTGCTAGTAGAGGCTCTGGCCAAGTTGATACTTGTAACTCCAAGAGGGAGTAATTATGCTCGATAGTGGGTTCATGCCTCCATTAAATCTGGGACAGTGACAGAAAGTTCTAAGGTTGTGGATGTGCTGTTGCTACTAGGGATAAAACATTGATGCTTTTGTCTAAGGATATTTGTGTTGATTACATTACGCACCATACTTAATGCAATTATCTGTTGTTTACAACTTAATACTGGAAGGGGTTCGGATGATAACCTGAAGGTGGATTATTTAGGCATAGATGCATGCTGGATAGCGGTCTATGTACTTTGTCGTAATGCCCTGATTAAATCACATAGTAATCATCGTTGATATGTATTGAATCTTTATTTGTCAATTGCTCGCCTGTAATTTGTTCACCCAGCATGTTAGTTATCTTATTGGAGAGACACCACTAGTGAACTGTGGACCCCGGTCCATTCTTTTACATCTGAATACATTCTATTGCTTTTGTTTTTTGCAAACAAACACCATCTTCCACTCGATACGCTTAATCCTTTGTTTTCAGCAAGCCGGTGAGATTGACAACCTCACTGTTACGTTGGGGCAAAGTACTTTGATTGTGTTGTGCAGGTTCCACGTTGGCGCCGGTTTCACTGGTGTTGCGCCGCACTACATTCCTCCACCAACAACCTTCACGTGCTTCTTGGCTCCTACTGGTTCGATAACCTTGGTTTCTTTCTGAGGGAAAACTTGCTGCCGTGCGCATCATACCTTCCTCTTGGGGTTCCCAACGGACGTGTACATCTACGCGCATCAAACCCCCGTACCGAGAGCCACGATACGGAAAACATTACGAGAGGCCGCCGCCAATCCCATCTCTGGATTCAGAGATCACCGCACCTGGGAGAGGGGAATCATCACCGGAGGGGCTCTACATCATCATGCCCGCCCGGATTGATGCGTGAGTAGTTCATCCTTGACTATGGGTCCATAGCAGTAGCTAGATGGTTGTCTTCTCCGCTTGTGCTTTCATTGTATTAGATCTTGTGAGCTGCCTAACATGATCAAGATCATCTATTGTAATGCTACATGTTGTGTTTGGCGAGATCCGATGAATATAGAATATTATGTTAAGTTGATTATCAATCTATCATATATGTGTTGTTTATGTTCTTGCATGCTCTCCGTTGCTAGTAGAGGCTCTGGCCAAGTTGATACTTGTAACTCCAAGAGGGAGTAATTATGCTCGATAGTGGGTTCATGCCTCCATTGAATCTGGGACAGGTTCTAAGGTTGTGGATGTGCTGTTGCTACTAGGGATAAAACATTGATGCTTTGTCTAAGGATATTTGTGTTGATTACATTACGCCATACTTAATGCAATTATCTGTTGTTTACAACTTAATACCGAAGGGGTTCGGATGATAACCTGAAGGTGGATTATTTAGGCATAGATGCATGCTGGATAGCGGTCTACTTTGTCGTAATGCCCTGATTAAATCACATAGTAATCATCGTTGATATGTATTGAATCTTTATTTGTCAATTGCTCCCTGTAATTTGTTCACCCAGCATGTTAGTTATTTTATTGGAGAGACACCACTAGTGAACTGTGGACTGGTCCATTCTTTTACATCTAATACATTCTATCGTTTACTGTTCTTTGCAAACAAACACCATCTTCCACTCGATACGCTTAATCCTTTGTTTTCAGCAAGCCGGTGAGATTGACAACCTCACTGTTACGTTGGGGCAAAGTACTTTGATTGTGTTGTGCAGGTTCCACGTTGGCGCCGGTTTGGTGTTGCGCCGCACTACATTCCTCCACCAACAACCTTCACGTGCTTCTTGGCTCCTACTGGTTCGATAACCTTGGTTTCTTTCTGAGGGAAAACTTGTCACTGTGTGCATCATACCTTCCTCTTGGGGTTCCCAACGGACGTGTACATCTACGCATTCGTCTTGTCTGAAGTAAGTGCGATTTCATGATCAAATGGTTTGAGTATGCATATGTTAGAGAAGAACATTGGGCCGCTAACTAAAGCCATGTATCATGGTGGAAGTTTCAGTTTGGACATACAACCTCAATCTCTTATGAGAATATTATTTGTTGTTGAATGCTTAAGCATTAAAAGAGGAGTCCATTATCTGTCTATGTTGTCCCTAGTATGGATGTCTAAGTTGAGAATAATCAAAAGCGAGAAATCCAATGCGTGCTTTCTCCTTAGACCTTGTACATGCGGCATAGAGGTACCCCTTTGTGACACTTGGTTGAAACATATGTTATGCGATGATAATCCGTGTTTTCCGAGCTGATTAGGACAAGGTGCGAGCACTATTAGTACTCTATGCATGAGACATGCAACTTGTAGGAAGTATTATGCATAGCACATATGAATTATTACTACCGTTGACAAAATTGTTTCTATGTTTTCAAAATAAAAGCTCTAGCACAAAATAGTAATCCATGCTTCCCTCTGCGAAGGGCCATTCTTTTACTTTATGTTGAGTCAGTTTACCCACTTCTTTCTATCTTAGAAGCAAACACTTGTGTTAACTGTGTGCATTGATTCTTACATGTTTACTTATTGCACCTGTTATATTACTCTATGTTGACAAATATCCATGAGATATACATGTTACAAGTTGAAAGCAACCGCTGAAACTTAATCATCCTTTGTGTTGCTTCAATGCATTCTACTAAGAATTTATTGCTTATGAGTTAGCTCTTATGCAAGTCTTATTGATACTTGTTTGAAAGTACTATTCATGAAAAGTTTTGCTATATGATTCATTTGTTTAGTCATTATCTTTGTTAGCAATCTTTTGTTTCAGATCACTCCATTCATCTCATATGCTTTACAATAATGTTGATCAAGATTATGTTGGTAGCATGTCACTTCAGAAATTATTTGTGTTATCGTTTACCTACTCGAGGACGAGTAGGAACTAAGCTTGGGGATGCTTGATACGTCTCAAACGTATCTATAATTTCTTATGTTCCATGCTACTTTTATGACAATACTTGAATGTTTTATACATTGAAAGATCGAGATGTCGCCTAGAGGGGGGGTGAATAGGCAATTACAAACTCTTGCGGATTTGTCTTGTAAGAATGCGGAATTAAACTAATGTTTAGTTTACAAGCACAAACCCTAAATATGCTAAGCTCAACTAAGTGTAACAATGGCAACTAGAGCTAAGCAAGATAGGCACAAGATATATGTAGCACAAGTGATAGCAAGATATATGTACTTCAAGCACGATGGCTATCACAAGGAAAGAGAGCTCGGGTATAGAAATAACCGAGGCACGCGGAGACGAGGATGTATTCCCGTGTTCCCTTCCTTTGCAAGAAGGTACGTCACGTTTGGAGGAGTGGAGGTCCCACGAAGGATTCCCCGCGCCACGAAGGCTCACCCTATTCTCCGAACCACACCCACGAAGGATAATGGCCCTTTCCTTATGGTTAGCTTTTCCTCCGCTCCGGAGATGGCAAGCTCCACAACCACTTCACAAGCTCCACGAAGGAGAAGCCCGGGCCTCTTCACAATCTTCTTGAAGAGATCACCGGAGCACCAACCGCCAAGCCAACTAGGAGGTCTCCCTCCAAGAGTAACAAGCTCACGGTCTCTCACTCGAACTAATCGTGGTGGAGAGCTCAACACTATGCAATGATGCAAAGCAAGAACACTAGAGGTGTTCAAGTCCTTGATACGTCCAATTTGCATCACTATTTTGTATCATAATTTGCTGTTATTCATTGATATATTTCATATTGGGACACAATACTTATGTTATTTCATCTATTTTGCATGTTTCATCATCATTGGAGGATCAAGCACCGGAGCCAGGATTCTGCTGAAAAAGCACCGTCGAACGCAATATTTCGGAAGATCAACTGTGGAAGGGAATTTCACGTAAATTCCTATTTTTCCAGATGACGGAGGGAGCCAAGGGGAAGAAGAGAGGGGCCATGTGGGCCCAGACCATAGGCGGCGCGGCCCATGGCCCGCCGCGCCACCCTATGCTCTGGGGGCCCCACAGCCTCTTTCGCCTCCTTTTTCGTTGCACTTTCCCGAAACCCTCCGTAGATCCTCACGAGGGTTACAGCCGCTCTGCGGGGCGGAGAACACCAGAGAAAAGAGCTCTCCGGCGGGCGGGAATCCGGGGGAAATTCCTCCCGGAGGGGGAATCGACGCATCGCCATCGTCATCGAGCTGGACATCATCTCCATCATCATCATCATCGTCTCCACCATCTACACCGCCATCACCACCGCAGCACCTCGTCACCGCTGTAACGATTTGGGTTTGATCTTGATTGTTTGATAGGGGAAACTCTCCCGGTGTTATTCTATACTTGTTGTAGATGCTATTGAGTGAAACCATTGAACCAAGGTTCATGTTCAGATTGTTATTCATCATCATATCACCTCTGATTGTATTCCATATGATGTCTCGTGAGTAGTTCGTTTAGTTCTTGAGGACATGGGTGAAGTCTAAATGCTAGTAGTGAATTATGGTTGAGTAATATTCAATGTTATGATATTTAAGTTGTGGTGTCATTCTTCTAGTGGTGTCGTGTGAACGTCGACTACACGACACTTCACCATTTATGGGCCTAGGGGAGTGCATCTTGTATTCGGTTGCTAATTGCGGGGTTGCCGGAGTGACAGAAACCTAAGCCCCCGTTAGTATATCGATGCAGGAGGGATCGCAGGATCTCAGAGTTTAAGGCTGTGGTTAGATTTATCTTAATTACTTTCTTGTAGTTGCGGATGCTTGCAAGGGGTATAATCACAAGTATGTATTAGTCCTAGGAAGGGCGGTGCATTAGCATAGGTTCACCCACACAACACTTATCAAAACAATGAAGATTAATCAGCTGTATGTAGCGAAAGCACTAGACTAAAATCCCCGTGTGTCCTCGAGAACGTTTGGTCATTATAAGTAAACAAACCGGCTTGTCCTTTGTGCTAAAAAGGATTGGGCCACTCGCTGCAATTATTTCTCTCGCATTTTATTTACTTGTACTTTATTTATCTGCAATATCAAAACCCCCGAATACTTGTCTGTGAGCATTTACAGTGAATCCTTCATCGAAACCGCTTGTCAACACCTTCTGCTCCTCGTTGGGTTCGACACTCTTATTTATCGAAAGTACTACGATACACCCCCTATACTTGTGGGTCATCAAGACTATTTTCTGGCGCCGTTGCCGGGGAGTGAAGCGCTATTGGTAAGTGGAATTGGTAAGGAAAACCTTTACTGTTTGTGCTGATTTTATTTCTGCCTGCTGCTATAATCATTATGGAGAGATCTTCTCTTCAATTTCTATTTGGGAAATCTACTACTACTGCAACGGTAGTGGATGAAGCGCCAGGTGAGGAAGTAGTACCATATAAAATACCTATGAAAATTATTGAACGTGTTATGGATAACCGCTATGAAGGGGATGGAACTGTCCATCCCGGTGATCATTTACTGTTTTTGCATGAATTATGCGGGTTATTCAAATGTGCAGGTATTTCCATGAATGAAGTTAGGAAGAAACTATTCACTATATCGCTGTCTGGTAAAGCGGCGCACTGGTATAAATTGCTGAAGAATGGTGATTCTATTGATTGGGAGGACATTGTGCCTTTATTCTATTCCAAATTTTATCCTCCAAGTGAAATTCACAAAGATCGGAACCGCATATATAATTTCTGGCCTCATGATGGAGAAAGTATTGCCCAAGCTTGGGGGAGATTGAAGTCTTTAATGCTCAAATGCCCCATTCATGAGCTTCCTGGTAATGTTATTATTGATAATTTCTATGCAAGACTTTCTTTTCAAGACAAGACCTTGCTGGATACTTCTTGTTCTGGATCATTTACACGCAAGAATGAAGAGTTTAAAAGGGACCTTCTTGATCGGATCCAAGAAAATACTGAAGGATGGGAGAATGACAAAGATAGAGAATCAGGTATAATTTATGATTATAAATGCATTGAAGCTTTTATGGATACTGATAAATTTCGTAATATGAGTGCTACATATGGTCTTGATTCCCAAGTTGTTGCAAATCTTTATAAAGCTTTTGCCTCTCATTATGAACTGCCTAAGAAGAATTTTGATAAGTATCATGAACCGTATAAAGATAAAATTGATTCATCTGTAAACAAATGTGTAGTGATTGAAACTGTTGATAATGTTATTCCTGAAGCTTATATTGAAAAAACTCCTTTCCCTGCTAAAATGAAGGAGTACTCTGTCATATCTAGTGCGTTAATAAAAGTGAAAAGAAACCTAAAGAACCTGAAGAACAAATTAAAATTGAACCTGCTGTTGCAATAGTTAAAGATCTTGTGACTGAGAATGTGGAGGATGGTCATATTATTTTCTGTGAAGATGCTTCTAATATTGTTTCACATCCTAATAAACCCAAACAAGTTAGTGTTCCTATGCTATCTGTTAGAATTGGTGATCATTGCTATTATGGTTTATGTGATATTGGTGCAAGTGTTAGTGCTATACCTTATGAACTTTACACGGAGATTATGCACGAAATTGGTTCTTGTGAACTTGAAGATATTGATGTGGTTATTCATCTCGCTAATAGAGAAACTATTTCTCCAATTGGTATTGTTCGAGATGTGGAAGTTCTATGTGGTAAGATTAAATATCCTGCTGACTTTTTGGTACTTGGTTCTGCTGCTAGTGATTATTGTCCTATCATTTTTGGTAGACCTTTTCTAAATACTTGTGGAGCTATTATAGATTGTAAGAAAGAGAAAATTTTGACTAGATTTGCTGGTGAACCTTATGAATTTAACTTTTCTAAATTTACCAAAACTCCTTATAAAGTTGACTTGCCTAGTAATGATTTTAAAATGGAGCAGTGTGCATCTATTGTTCTTGTTCCTAATAACCCTTTGCAGCAACATTTGGAGAATAGTGAAAGTGAAGCTTTTAGGAAAGAAAGAGATGAGCTTGAGGAAATTTTTCGTCGCCAACCTATTCTCAAGCATGATTTACCGGTGGAAGATTTGGGTACAACACCACCACCGAAGGAAGATCCTGTTTTTGATCTAAAGCCTTTACCTGATAATCTTAAATATGCTCATATTGATGATAAGAAAATATATCCTGTTATTATTAGTTCTAAGCTTTCAGAGATTGAGGAAGAAAGGTTATTGGAAATATTGAAGAAACACCGAGGAGCTATTGGCTACACTCTTGATGATTTGAAAGGGATTTCTCCTTCTATTTGCCAACATGCTATTAATATGGAAGAAGATGCAAAGCCTGTTGTTGAACATCAACGTCGTCTAATTCCGAAGATGAAGGAAGTGGTAAGGAATGAGGTATTAAAACTGCTTGAAGCTGGTATTATATATCCTATTGCTGATAGTAGATGGGTTAGTCCTGCATTGTGTTCCTAAGAAAGGAGGAATGACTGTTGTGCCTAATGATAATGATGAGCTTATTCCTCAAAGAATAGTTGTAGGTTATAGAATGTGCATTGATTTTCGAAAAGTTAATAAAGTTACTAAGAAAGATCATTACCCTTTACCCTTTATTGATCAAATGTTAGAGAGGTTGTCTAAAAATACTCATTTTTGCTTTCTTGATGGTTATTCGGGTTTTCACAAATTGCTGTTAAAGCTAAAGATCAAGAGAAAACCACTTTTACTTGTCCTTATGGAACTTATGCTTATAGGCGTATGCCTTTTGGTTTATGTAATGCTCCTGCTACTTTTCAAAGATGCATGTCTGCTATTTTTCATGGTTTTTGCGAAAGTATTGTAGAGGTGTTCATGGATGATTTTTCTGTCTATGGGAATTCTTTTGATAATTGCTTGCGAAACCTCGATAAAGTTTTGCAGAGATGTGAAGAAACTAACCTTGTTCTTAATTGGGAGAAATGCCATTTTATGGTTAATGAAGGAATTGTATTGGGACATAAAATTTCGAGAAAGGTATTGAAGTTGATAGAGCTAAAGTTGAAGCGATTGAGAAGATGCCCTATCCGAGGGATGTTAAAGGTATTCGTAGTGTTCTTGGTCATGCTGGGTTTTATAGGAGATTTATTAAAGATTTCTCTAAAATTTCAAAGCCTCTTACTAATCTTCTTCAAAAAGATGTACCTTTTGTTTTTGATGATGATTGTAAGGAAGCTTTTGAAACTTTAAAGAAAGCCTTAACAACTGCTCCTAGTTGAACCTCCTGATTGGAATTTGCCTTTTGAAATTATGTGTGATGCTAGTGATTTTGCTGTAGGCGCTGTTCTTGGACAGCGAGTAGATAAAAAATTAAATGTTATTCATTATGCTAGTAAGACTCTTGATGCTGCTCAAAGAAATTATGCTACAACTGAAAAAGAATTGTTAGCTGTAGTCTTTGCTTGTGATAAGTTTAGACCTTATATTGTTGATTCAAAAGTTACAATTCATACTGATCATGCTGCAATTAGATACCTTATGACAAAGAAAGATGCTAAGCCAAGGCTTATTAGATGGGTACTTCTGTTGCAAGAATTTGATTTACATATTATAGATAGGAAAGGTGCCGATAATCCTGTTGCTGATAATTTGTCTAGATTGGAAAATATTGCTTATGATCCTGTTCCTGTTAATGATAGTTTTCCAAATGAACAATTGGCTGTAATAAAGGTGAGCTCGCGAGAGAGCCCTTGGTATGCAGATTATGCTAACTTTATTGTTTCAAGTATTTGCCTCCAACCTTTTCAGCTCAGCAAAGGAGGAAATTCTTTTATGACTTGAGGCATTATTTTTGGGATGACCCACACTTATATAAAGAAGGAGTGGATGGTATTATGCGAAGATGTGTTCCCGAATATGAACAACAGGAGATATTGAATAAATGTCATGGAAGTGTTTATGGAGGACATCACGCTGGAGATAGAACCGCGCAAAAGGTTCTACAATCAGGTTTTTATTGGCCAACACTCTTCAAAGATGCAAGGAAATTTATTTTATCTTGTGATGAATGTCAAAGAGTTGGTAATATCTCTAGACGCAATGAAATGCCTATGAATTACACTCTTGTTATTGAACCATTCGATTGTTGGGGATTCGACTTCATGGGTCCTTTCCCTTCTTTAAGGTAACACTCATATACTTGTCGCTGTTGATTATGTTACTAAATGGGTAGAAGCTATACCTACAAAAAGTGCTGATGGTGAGACCTCTATAAAAATGCTTGTAGATATTATATTTCCTAGATTTGGAGTACCTAGATATATTATGACTGATGGAGGTTCTCATTTCATTCATGGAGGTTTTAGAAAAACTCTTGCCAAGTATGGTATTAATCATAGAATTGCTTCTGCTTATCACCCTCAAACTAGTGGTCAAGTAGAATTATCAAATAGAGAGATTAAAGCTATCTTAGGAAAGACTGTTAATAAATCTAGAAGGAATTGGGCTAGTAAGTTGAAAGAAGCACTATGGGCTTATAGAACTGCTTATAAAAATCCTATGGGAATGTCACCTTATAAAATGGTTTATGGAAAAGCTTGTCATTTACCTTTAGAACTAGAGCACAAAGCTTATTGGGCTGTTAGAGAACTAAATAAAGATCCTAAATTAGCCGGTAATAAGAGGTTGTTGCAATTAAGTTCTCTAGATGAATGGAGAAGTGAAGCTTATGAAAATGCTAAACTCTTTAAAGAAAAAGTTAAGAAGTGGCATGATAGAAGGATCATTAAAAGAGAATTTAATGTTGGAGATCAAGTTCTATTGTATCGGTCTCGTCTCAGATTCTTTGCAGGGAAATTACTCTCGAAGTGGGAAGGACCATATGTTGTTGAGGAGGTGTATCGTTCAGAGCAATTAAAATTAGCTCTCTCCAAGGCAATGCCACACAAGTGGTGAATGGACAAAGACTCAAGCATTATATCTCGGGTGATTCTTATAATGTTGATGTTGATATTATTCAAGTGGAAACACCGGAGGCTTTCATCAAAGGACAAATTGACAATCCGCCAGAACTCGACTTTGAATAGGTAACAGTACTGGTAATGAAAAGTCCGCGTTTACCTTTCCGAACATTATTTCTGCTGTTTTTGGAAAATATGAAAAATTACGGAATCGAAACGGAGTGGAAAAGACGCACGAGGGGTGCCACCATAGGCCGGCGCGGCTGACCTGGGCCCGCGCCGACCTATGGTCCGGCCGCCGCCCCTTTCCGACTCGTTTTCGACCTCGGAACCTTCCTTTTGTTGTAAAAATTTTGCTATATAATCCCCCGGACCTCCGGAGGTCCGTAATATCGTTTTCGTCGTGTTTTGTTTCGAGCTGTTTTCTGCCCTCCGGATCTAGATCCATCATGTCTTCGTCGGGAACTCAGAAGGACAGCTTCTTTGAGGACGTCGTCAACTCCGTACATGAACGAGCTGAAGATGCACCCCAAAGAGTTGCAGCTCGTGGATGGAGAGTTGCAGATCAAAGATGTCCAGGGTCCTAAGGGAGAAGGGAGCTTGGAAGACAGGATGGAGAAGCTGGAACAAGAGGTTTTCAACTACAAGAAGATGGCTGAGCGTGAAGTGGATATCTTTCACAAGATTGTGTCTGAACTCATTGACACAAGAAGGAGACTAAGCTGTGGGACGATATCTTCTCACTTCACGACACCACCAACAAACTCCAAGCTCAACTCTATGATGTCCATAATCAGAACCGTGAGTATGAAAACAGGTTTAAGCGCATAAGTCTTGCTGCTAGTTTCAGGTTTCCGGAAACCAAGATGTCTTTTGTTGATGGAGGGCCTCTTCCATGGAAGTCTGATGACGACAAAGAATCACCATCATCACCGAAGGAGTAATTCATCATCCGGTATTGGCATCCCCTTGGTTTGTTCCAAGCTTGGGGGAGTGCCGCGGTATCACATCACCACCACCTTTATCTTTTACTATTAAGTAGTGTCATATCATGAGTAGGGAAGTTATTATATAGAATAGTATGCAATGTGGAAGTATCTCTCTTAGTTAGTTATCGTTGGTGTGAGTTATCGTTATGGAATATTAATGAGAAGTCTTATCATTTACTTTTGCACACCTTATTTTAGTTTGCAATTCCATTATATGATTACTCTTGACATGAGTATTGATATCACTTTGGGAACATTAAGTAAATCTATTTGGTTTTGGCAAACTTAGCATTGGTCAATAGCAACAACATCTTGATGTTTAATAAAAGAGAGAAATACACTTAGATACATTACTCCATTATCTCTATGCTTAGTATTCTAAAGTTAAAATTGCTTGTGCTTATGAGAAAGATGCATGATTGCTCTATCATATGTATATTTGTTTGTTTCCCTCAATGCTTGCTATCAAACCTTGCTAGCCAAAGACCTGTATCGAGAGGGAATGCTTCTCATACATCCATAACCCTAGACCAAACCTATGCCATTTGTGTCCACCATACCTACCTACTACATGGTATTTTCTGCCATTCCAAGTAAATACTTCATGTGCTACCTTTAAATTATTCAAACTACTACTCCTTATTTGTGTCAATGTTTTATAGCTCCTGAGGAAGTATGTGGTGTTTTATCTTTCAATCTTGTTGGGCGACTTTCACCAATGGACTAGCGGCACATCCGCTATCCAATAAATTTTGTAATAAGAGCTGGCAACGGGGTTCCCAGACCCAATTAATAACTTTCATTAATAATTCTCTCACATGTTTTGCTCTGATTCATCAGGAAGCAACTTAATTTTGCAATAGACACTCCTCCATGGTATGTGAATGTTGGAAGGCACCCGAGGATTCGGTTAGCCATGGACTGAGAAAGCCAAGGTTGGGGGGAGTGTCACCCATAATAAAACTAAAATACATGTGTAAACAAAAGAGAAGGGGGATGATCTACCTTGCTGGTAGAGATGCCGGCCCTCATGGGAGCCGCTCTTTGAAGGTTCGTTTGGCAAGGGGGTTAGAGTGCCCGCTACCATTCGTTGACAATAACAAACACCTCTCAAAATATTACTTTTATGCTCTTTATATGATTTCAAAACTTGAGAAGCTCTAGCACATGATTTAATCCCTGCTTCCCTCTGCGAAGGGCCTGTCTTTTACTTTTATGTTGAGTCAAGATACGTCCCTCTATCTTAAGCAAGCAATTGAGTTGTTGTGAACCAATCATTTATGCTATGATTCAGTTGATCATGTCTTTTATACTTTCTTGTTTAGTACCAATTTTATTCGAATGAATATGACTTTGAAGTTATCAATGATTATGAAGAGATTGTCATGCTTGAATATGAAAGTTCAGCTATAAAATCTAATATGAAAGCTTTGCTTAGAAGTACAATCCGTTAGTAGTTCTCTCACCAAGAACAAAGTTTGCCATCACCAATTATGATTTCTTATGCACCTTTACTTGTGATTTCTCTTTACTTATTTCAAGATGAGTTATATGAGGAAGTTGTTTATTAGAATGTCTTGTGTGAATGAATATGATGCTTGTTGTCCGTATTTTATTTATCGACTCTTTACTCCATAAACATGTGGTCTTGTTTCTCGAGCTAGTTCCGCTTGGGGACAAGCGAGGTCTAAGCTTGGGGGAGTTGATACGTCCAATTTGCATCACTATTTTGTATCATAATTTGGCTGTTATTCATTGATATATTTCATATTGGGACACAATACTTATGTTATTTCATCTATTTTGCATGTTTCATCATCATTGGAGGATCAAGCACCGGAGCCAGGATTCTTTGAAAAAGCACCGTCAGAACGCAATATTTCTGAAGATCAACCGTGGAAGGGAATTTCACGTAAATTCCTATTTTTCCGATGACGGAGGGAGCCGAAGGGGAAGAAAGAGGGCCATCGGGGCCCACCATAGGCGGCGCGGCCCATGGCCTGGCCGCGCCACCCCATGCTCGGGGGCCCCACGCCCCTTTCGCCTCCTTTTCTTCGCGTACTCTTCGTCCCGAAACCTAAGCCACGAGGATCCTCACGAGAGGCCGCCTCATGGCGGAGAACACCAGAGAGAAAAGAGCTCTCCGGCGGGCAGGAATCCGCCGGGGAAATTCCTCCCGAGGGGGAAATCGACGCCATCGCCATCGTCATCGAGCTGGACATCATCTCCATCATCATCATCATCGTCTCCACCATCTACACCGCCATCACCACCGCAGCACCTCGTCACCGCTGTAACGATTTGGGTTTGATCTTGATTGTTTGATAGGGGAAACTCTCCCGGTGTTATTCTATACTTGTTGTAGATGCTATTGAGTGAAACCATTGAACCAAGGTTCATGTTCAGATTGTTATTCATCATCATATCACCTCTGATTGTATTCCATATGATGTCTCGTGAGTAGTTCGTTTAGTTCTTGAGGACATGGGTGAAGTCTAAATGCTAGTAGTGAATTATGGTTGAGTAATATTCAATGTTATGATATTTAAGTTGTGGTGTCATTCTTCTAGTGGTGTCGTGTGAACGTCGACTACACGACACTTCACCATTTATGGGCCTAGGGGAGTGCATCTTGTATTCGGTTGCTAATTGCGGGGTTGCCGGAGTGACATAAACCTAAGCCCCCGTTAGTATATCGATGCAGGAGGGATCGCAGGATCTCAGAGTTTAAGGCTGTGGTTAGATTTATCTTAATTACTTTCTTGTAGTTGCGGATGCTTGCAAGGGGTATAATCACAAGTATGTATTAGTCCTAGGAAGGGTGGTGCATTAGCATAGGTTCACCCACACAACACTTATCAAAATGAAGATTAACCTCAATATATGAAAGCACTAGACTAAAATCCCGTGTGTCCTCAGAACGTTTGGTCATTATAAGTAAACAAACCGGCTTGTCCTTTGTGCTAAAAAGGATTGGGCCACTCGCTGCAATTATTTCTCTCGCATTTTATTTACTTGTACTTTATTTATCTGCAACATCAAAACCCCCGAATACTTGTCTGTGAGCATTTACAAGTGAATCCTTCATCGAAACCGCTTGTCAACACCTTCGCTCCTCGGGCTCGACACTTTATTTATCGAAAGTACTACGATACACCCCCTATACTTGTGGGTCATCAGTCCTTCACACTCAAATCCCACCCAAATAACAAATGCTAGGATGAGATTGGAGAGGAAGAACAATGGGGAAAGTCAACAAAAGACTCCAAGATCTAGATCCAAAGAGTTCCCCTCACTTAGAGAAGAAATGGTTTGGTGGAAGTGTAGATCTAGATCTCCTCTCTTAGATCCCTCAAGAATGAGCAAGAATCATGGGGGGAACAAGAGAGAGAGCAACTTCTTCAAATGCAACAATGGAGGTGAGAGAGAGGGAAGAAGTAACTCAGCCCAAGGTGGAAGAAGGGCTATTTATAGCCCAAGAGCAAATATAACCGTTGGGGGAAAGTTGGGCTGAGTCAACCATCGGGGAGGCCGGTCAACCGGGCCTGAGGCCGGGCCGTCCGGTCCAGGGCCCGGTCAGACCGGGCCACAAACCGGACCAGCCGGTCCAAACCGGTCGGCAGGCCGGACCCCGACCGGGGTCACTTTATGTCGTCCAGGAGGTCATCCGGTTGGCGCCCGGTTGGCGACCGGTCAACCGGACTGCGCGCCGGACTGGCCGGTTGGGAGGCCGGCCAAACCGGGCGAGAAACCGGGCCAGCAGGAAAATATGTTTTACTAAAACTGTGATAACTTTTGTGTCCGGACCCCGATTGACATGAAACCAATTTTGTTGGAAAGATAACGACGAATAGAACCCCAACAAAAAATATGGAGACTCCTCACAGGATATTTTTAGATGTTTTTAGGGAGGGAGTCTCCACCGTCAAGAAACGGTGAAGACGTCCAAACTCGAAAACGCAATAGAAGATGCAGATTTTTTTGAACTTGGGCTTGTTGTAAAGCTAGCAACAAGCTCAAGAACCTCATACAGAGAAACACCAAGAAGCAATAAAGATATGAAAAGTATGCAAAGGATTGAGCTCCCTAAGACGATGTGATCAAGTTACTCAACCGAAAGCCCCTCTTAATAGTGCGGCTATTTATCCTATAATCCGGTCTCCCAACAACCACCTTGAGACCGTAAAAGGAAAACCTATCAAGGTCATACCTTTCCTTGCGCATCCCGCTTGATCTTGGGATAACACTTCAAGCTCTACACAAGCCGAAATGCCTCACTTGAACAATGTTGCTTCGTGAAGACTCACAAATGCTCCCCCATACACTATGATGGGAAAGCTCCATTGATGCACATCTTCACATGTCCATTATCACCAAATGGACGGCAAGCTTCAAGCATGTGATCCACTCAAGATGCTCATCTTGAACTTGCCCAACTCAACCTTGTATCTTCTCATACTCACTTAAGATAGAGCATGGCTAGTATTGAGTTCCACATAAGAACTCCATCTTCATTTCTTCTTCTTGATCATATCACATATATATCTTCATACCGATGATCTTGATGCCAATACACAAGGTATACCTTTATCTTCATGGCATCCATACTTGAATCCAACACATGGAGTACAAGTAGTACCTATGGAATATTCCTTCATATAAACTCAATGAAAACATTAGTCCATAGGGGTTGTCATTAATTACCAAAACCACACATAGGGGCAATATACCCTTACATACATACTTTACAACATTATTATACATTTTCCGGCACTAACCTATTAACAAGATGCCGAAGCGCCAGTTGCTGTTTTGTTTTTGGTTTCAGAAATCCTAGTAAGGAAATATTCTCGAATTGGACGAAATCAACGCCTGTGGTCCTATTTTTACACGAAGCTTCCGAAGACCGAAGGGATAACGAGTGGGGCGACGATGCGCCGCCACCATAGGGCCGCGCGGCCAGAGGGGGCCCGCGCCGCCCTATGGTGTGGGCCCCTCGTGGCGCCCCCTGACCTACCCTTCCGCCTACATATAGCCTTCGTCGCGAATACCCCTGTACCGAGAGCCACGATACGGAAACTTCCAGACGCCACCGCGCCAATCCCATCTCGGGGATTCAGGAGATCGCCCCGGCACGGGAGAGGGGAATCATCATCGGAGGGGCTCTACATCATCATGCCCGCCTCCGGATTGATGTGTGAGTAGTTCATCCTTGGAATATGGGTCCATAGTAGTAGCTAGATGGTTGTCTTCTCCTGTGCTATCATTGTTTAGATCTTGTGAGCTGCCTAACATGATCAAGATCATCTATTTGTAATGCTACATGTTGTGTTTGGTGATCCGATGAATCTAGAATACTATGTCAAGTTGATTATCAAGCTATCATATATGTGTTGTTTATGTTCTTGCATGCTCTCCGTTGCTAGTAGAGGCTCCAAGTTTGATACTTGTAACCCAAGAGGTATTTATGCTCGATAGTGGGTTCATGCCTCCATTTAATCTGGGACAGTGTTCGAAAGTTCTAAGGTTGTGGATGTGCTGTTGCTACTAGGGATAAAACATCGATGCTTTGTCTAAGGATATTTGTGTTGATTACATTACGCACCATACTTAATGCAATTATCTGTTGTTTACAACTTAATACGGAGGGGGTGGGGATGCTAACCCGAAGGTGGATTATTTAGGCATAGATGCATGCTGGATAGCGGTCTATGTACTTTGTCGTAATGCCCTAATTAAATCTCATAGTAATCATCGTTGGTATGTATTGAATCTTGATTTGTCAATTGCCCACCCGTAATTTGTTCACCCGCAGTTGTTATCTTATTGGAGAGACACCACTAGTGAACCGTGGACCCCGGTTCATTCTTTTACATCTGAATACATTCTACGCAATTATTGTTCTTACTGTTCTTTGCAAACAAACACCATCTTCCACTCGATACGCTTAATCCTTTTTTTTCACAAGCGGGTGAGATTGACAACCTCACTCTATTGGGGCAAAGTACTTTAATTATGTTGTGCAGGTTCCACGTTGGCGCCGGCTTCACCGGTGTTGCGCGCACTACACTCCTCCACCAACAACCTTCACGTGCTTCTTGGCTCCCACTGGTTCGATAACCTTGGTTTCTTTCGAGGGAAAACTTGCCGCTGTGCGCATCATACCTTCCTCTTGGGGTTCCCAACGGACGTGTACATCTACGCGCATCACAGACGCCAAGGACAAATGGCGTGACGCTGAGGCCAGGAGGATGGACGCCGAGGCCAAGACCCGTGCAGAGGACACAAGGATCATGCTAGCTGACTTGAGCAGCATGGACGACGACACCAGGGCCTGGTTCATGAAGAAGCGCGTCGAAATCCCCGCGCGAGACGCCTGATCTGTGGCGCCAATGTCTACCACCATGGCCTCCTTTTGGACTTGATTTTCTATTCTGGCCATGTTGTGCCCCTTTTGGACTCCATTTTGCGCCGTAGCATGTGTAAAATGTGATGAACTTATTTGAGACCTCAATGTGAGCCAATTTGAGGCTATAATTTCGTGCAATTTGATTGTTTAACCTGTTTTTCTGAATTTTCTAAATAAAATGGCATGTGCTAGAAATGCGTCGGCCCGCTAGAGCCACCCCGATGTAAATGGACGCATGGCCATTTTCGCGTCCGCGGACCGACGCAAACGGACGCATTGGATATTTTAGGGGTTCAAAATGCATCAGCCCGCTGGAGATGCTCTTAAGACGCGTGAGAGCGTCGCCGGCCTCCCCGCCAAGCGTCCCCTGGCGCTGGAACAGTGCAAGTCCGCTACGGGAGCCCTTCATACACGCGCTCCGGTCATGGCGCGTCCCCGCCATCCAGGGCCACCCCCAGGGGCAGACCTAGGTTAAGCTAGCAGGTGTCACAGGACACCGGGTCAAACTTGCTTTCTTTGGTAAATTTTAACTATTTCCAGTGTATGACACCCCTAAATCTAGGTAAAAATTATGAGAAACGAAGAGAGTGACACCGGGTTCATTTTCTTCTAGGTCCGGCCCTGGCCACCCCGGTGGCCGGTCACCGGTGCTATTCACACACTACTCAGCAGTTAACTTTGTTGGTCCAGTCGACCCATATGGGATATTGGCATTGTTAACTCGATCGGAGGTGGAAATTCTGGCGATTCATCGTAGGTCGAACAACGACCACCAAATTGCAATGATCATTGAATACCAATTCTGTTCGCTCTCTCGACCCCTCCCCTTGCTACAGTTCCCAGGAGAGGCGACAGGGAAGGCGACGAGTTTTCCGCCGGCAATTCCGCTACCTCTTTTCCGTCGGCCTTGGTGCCGGTGGAGGGAGGAGGGGGGTCGAATCGCCGGACGGATCCTTGTGCAGCTAGACTAGGTTAGCTAGGGTGCCTAAGTTTCGCGCTGGCCGACTTCTTGCCAGAGGCGGAGTTGGCGGCGGCGATGAATAAAAGTGCTTCAGTTCTGCTTCTGATGGTCTGCTTGGAGATGGTCGGGGGTGGATCTGCGAGCAAGCTGTCCGTTCGTGGTGGTCGCTGCGGCGGCGTCCTCCTCGGAGTGGATTTTGTGCTTGGACCTCGCCGACGCGGCGACGCTGGCTCCGGCGTCGTTGTGAGGTCGCGGAGCTTGTACAGGAGTTTGCTAAGTTCTGGTTTTCTCGAAGATCTGGCCTGGTGGGGATCAGCGGAAGGATGCTGGTGTCTTCGTCTCTCCCTCTGGCTTGGTCCGGAGGCAGCGACGACGAGCCGACGGTGGCTTGGGGATCTTTTCCCCACCGATGTTCTTTCTTCGTTTTCGATTCCGGCGATGCCGGATGTCCGATGCGGTGCCTCAACGCAGATAGCTGCTATCAAGCCCCGGTTGGTGTTGGCTGTGGAGCGACCTCATCTTCTTCTTCCCCGGCGAAGCCTCGGCGGCGTTGGAGACTGGATGCGGCGAGCGACGTGGTGGTTGAGCGGCTGGATCCTCAAGGGCCTATTTGTTATTTTCTTCTTTTCCAGGGTCCTTTTTGCTCTTTTTCCAGGACGGGTGGTCGGGATGTTTCCAGATTGTGCGTACGCGTGTGATCTTTGTATTTCCTTTTCAGTTTGAATATATTATCTTCTCTCAAAAAAAAAAGATTGCAATGATCATTCTGAACAAGCTGCTAGATTATGCCAACACGCCTCGACTCGACTTGGATCTTTTAATCGAGGCGAGGTCAGATGTGGAGGATCTTTCGAGTGATTGCGTTGCTAGCTCCGTACTTGAGCATAGCAAGTTAGCAACGCAGGATATATGTAATAACGAACATCGAACTTATCAATGCGTCAATTGCCATGGATGTGGGGAAGTACAGGCTCGCAGCGGCCAGGGGGTCCACGCTTTTCAGGGAACCGCAAGGCAGAAATAACAACAACGGAAAATAAAGTAAATGAGAAGCACGTTCTGAGCTTTGCAAACTCTTGAGTATGCTTTCGTTTTCACTGCAGCATAGCAATGCTTTCGTTTTCACTGCAGCATAGCAATCCAGAAAATATCAGATAATAAGATCAGCGAACGAGCCCGCGCACGTAGACACGACACATGGAGGGAGAGTCAGGTCACATAGCAGAGGACAAAACCGCTTCGTGCATGATAAAGCTGCGCGCTGACATGGAAAGCTACGTGTCAGCGAAGCTGTACAGTACGTATCTGATCTGATCCAACGGGGAGCCCTGCCACGTTTCGCAGCATGCGGAAGCATCGCAGGTTTGCAAGAGCCCAGCCGCCCCAGCGATGCAACAACAAAGAAAAAGGCGTAGCGTTGTCCTGAACTGAAAACTGGCACGAGCCGGAAGCATTGGTCGTTTCGAGTGTCAATCGTGGAAGCAGACGGCGAGGTTGCGGCGACGACAGCGACGAGCCAAGCCGCGCCTCTCGTGGATCCCAGGCCATGAAACAAAAAGCACTTCGCTACGGCCTGGTTCCCAACCTTTTCACCCTCGTTGGCAGCCGTGGCACTGTGGCACTGATAACAACTTCACTGTTCTATAGCCGGTGCTATCGCCATGGATCACGGACCCATCCAGCGGCGCGCTCGTTGGAACAGTGGAAATTCGCGAGACCTCTCCTCTCTCTGGACCACTCGCAAGATCAAGTCGACCCACCAGGCCACCACGCTGGCGTAAATTAACTTGGGATCTTCAAATTCAGGCGTCCCACTCACTCCCATCAGTACATGATAGATCTTTTATCTGAGAGGCGAGGTGGATCGAGATGATCTTGCCGAGTGATTGCTTTGCTAATTAAGTCCGTACCGCACCTTGTTAGAACATGTAATAGATTGTTATTTTATGTTTTATCTCTCAATACGACTGTGTATTGGAGCCCCTCCTTTGTACAACTCGGCGCAAGTTCTGGCCCTATACTTAACAAGTAACCGAGGGAAGACAACTCCACTCGTTCCAAACCTAGTCGATCCACATGATATCAGAGCATCACTCTTCCTCGACAACCTAGATGCCTCTATCCTTCAGCCGCCGCCGTTGCCAAAACCTCGCCACCGCCGCAGTCCATCTGCCGTTGTCGCAACACATCCCAAAACCGGTCGCCGTCGTCGCTGATCTCTTTCATCCGCCACCGCCGCCATACAACCAAAATTCGGGCACCGCCATAGCCCTCCTGGTGCCACCCCAAGCCCCAGCCGCCATACACCACCTCAAAATCCAAACCCTAGATCGATCTGCTCTTCGTCACCATGAGCTCCTCTGGTTTAGGTTCAGGGCTGACTGCTGCTCTCGGTGCCCCCTTCCCGCAGCAGCTAACTCGTGGCAACTTTCTGCTATGGAAGGCCCTAGTGTTCCCGGCGTTTCGCGGTGCCAACGTCATGCACTGCTTGAAGGCATCGACGGTCGCTCCTGCCAAGACAGTCGAAGTTGAAGACTCAGAGAAGAAGAAGATTCAAGTTAAGAATCCTGCCTACGTCATGTGGCTTGCTCGTGATCACCAGGTGCTTCGGTTCCTCCTTAACACGATGTCACCAGACATCTTGTCGCATCTCCTTGACGTGAGCTCCACTGCTGAGGCATGGTCGGCCATCAATGCCATGTTCAAGACGGCCTCACGTACCAAAGCCCAGCATCTTCGTGAGAAACTCAACGACGCAAAGAAGCTCTCCATGACAGCCGACAACTACTACACCAAGATGAAAGGTTTTGCCTCGAAACTCTCAGCCCTTGGTAAACCTGTTGAAGATGATGAGATGATTGGTTATTTTCTGCATGGTCTAGACAAGGGTGAATATAATGCCTTAATCACTTCTGTGAATGGGATCCTGGTACTACTCCTGATGATTTTTATGAGCAGTTGTGTTCTTATGATATGCACAATGGAGTCGAAGAAAACAGAGAATTTGTGTCCTCCGCAAACCTTGCTCGCCATGGAACCGGACGTGATCAGCGTCCACGTGGCCACACTCCGCCGCCCTGTGGTCACACTCCACCTCCTCGTGGCCGCAACCCTGACCATGGTGCTTATCGTGGCGGTGGAGGTGGTGGCTTCCGTGACAGGGATGATGACCATGGATACTGGCGCTGTCATGAGCGCCATGGTGATTGTCGTGATGACGGAGGTGATCGTCGTTGCTCCGATGGTGGTGGTCATCGTCTTGATCGCACCCCCACCCCATATGTGAACACTGACTGTCGATATGCACAAAGCATGGCCATCCTCCTAGCAAGTGCCGGTGGCGCCACTCAGAAGACAAGAAGAATAAAGATGATGGTGAGAAGGGTGCACATCTTGCACCATATGGTGTTGATACAAATGGTCACTGATACGTCTCCAACGTATCTATAATTTCTTATGTTCCATGCTACTTTATTGATGATACCTACATGTTTTATACACATTATATGTCATATTTATGCGTTTTTCGGAACTAACCTATTGACGAGATGCCGAAGTGCCAGCTTCCTGTCTGTTTTTGGTTTCAAATCCTAGTAACGAAATATTCTCTAATTGGACGAAATCAACGCCTGTGTTCCTATTTTGCCCTAAGCATCCAGAACACCCGAGAGTCGCGAGGGGGGCCACACAGCCCTGATGACAGGCGCGGCCCAGGCCCCGGCCGCGCCTTATGGTGTCGTCGCCCTTCGACCCTCCGAGGCTGCCCTTTCGCCATAAAGCCCCCGTCGAAACCCTTACGGAGAGCCACGACACGAAAAACGAGACGCCGCCGCGAATCCCATCTCGGGGATTCAGAGATCGCCCGCACCCGCCGGAGAGGGGATTCATCTCCTGAGGACTCTTCATCGCCATGATCGCCCTCCGAGTGATGAGTGAGTAGTTCACCCTGGACTATGGGTCCATAGCAATAGCTAGATGGTCGTCTTCTCCTCATGTACTTCATTGTTGGATCTTGTGAGCTGCCTAACATGATCAAGATCATCTATCTGTAATTCTATATGTTGTGTTTGTCGGGATCCGATGAATAGAGAATACTATGTTATGGTGATTATCAATCTATTGTTTATGTGTTGTTTATGATCTTGCATGCTCTCCGTTATTAGTAGAGGCTCTGCCAAGTTTTTACTCTTAACTCCAAGAGGGTATTTATGCTCGATAGTGGGTTCATGCCTTCATTGACACCTGGGACAGTGGAAAAGTTCTAAGGTTGTGTTGTGCTGTTGCCACTAGGGATAAAACATTGATTCTATGTCTAAGGATGTAGTTGTCGATTACATTACGCACCATACTTAATGCAATTTTCTGTTGCTTTGCAACTTAATACTGAAAGGGGTTCGGATGATAACCTGAAGGTGGACTTTTAGGCATAGATGCAATGGATGGCGGTCTATGTACTTTGTCGTAATGCCCCGATTAAATCTCACTATATTTATCATATCATGTATATGCATTGTTATGCCCTTTTCTATTTGTCAATTGCCCGACCGTAATTTGTTCACCCAACATGCTTTTATCTTATGGGAGAGACACTTCTAGTGTGGACCCCGGTCCTATTCTTTACATCGCATACAATCTACTGCAATTTGGTCTTTACTGTTTTGCAAACAATCATCTTCCACACAATACGGTTAATCCTTTGTTACAAAGCCGGTGAGATTGACAACCTTCATTGCTTCGTTGGGGCAAAGTACTTTGGTTGTGTTGTGCAGTTCCACGTTGGCGCCGAATCCCTGGTGTTGCGCCGCATCACATTTCACACCATCAACCTTCAACGTGCTTCTTGGCTCCTACTGGTTCGATAACCTTGGTTTCATACCGAGGGAAACTTGCTTCTATACGCATCATACCTTCCACTTGGGGTTCCCAACGGACGTGTGCATCTACGCGTATCAAGCTAAATTTCGGCGCCGGGGAGGAAAGGTAAAAGGTACTCACACTGGATCTCGGCTACTAAGCTATTTCCGGCGCCGTTGTAAGTACGAAGCTATTTCCTTTAGACTCTCAATTGCGACATTTGGTTTCTTGTTTACACTAGTTAGGCATAATGGACAACAATGAGCTTCTTATTCTATTTCCTGATTTAAGACATGGATGGTTTGATGCGAAATTAAAAAACCCATGGAACATATTAATATGAATGCTTTGAACACTATTGTTGCTAATGATATGAAAAATTCTAAGCTTGGGGAAGCTGGTTTTGGTGAGCATGATATTTTTAGTCCCCCAAGCATTGAGGAGAAAATTTTCTTTGATGATACTTTGCCTCCTATATTTGATGATGAGAATAATAATGATAGCTACTTTGTTGAATTTGCTCCCACTACAATTAATAAGAATGACTATGCTTATGTTGGGAATAGTAATAATTTTATGCATGAGACTCAATATAAGAATGCTTTATGTGATAGTTATATTGTTGAGTTTGCTCATGATGCTACGAAAGTTATTATGAGAGAGGAAAATATGGTTGTAGAAGTTTTCATGTTACTAAAACACCTCTCTATGTGCTGAAATTTTTGAAGCTACACTTGTTTTATCTTCCTATGCTTGTTACTTTGCTCTTCATGAACTTGTTTATTTACAAGATTCCTATGCATAGGAAGCATGTTAGACTTAAATGTGTTTTGAATTTGCCTCTTGATGCTCTCTTTTGCTTCAACTTCTATTTCTTGCGAGTGCATCATTAAAACTGCTGAGTCCATCTTAATGGCTATAAAGAAAGAACTTCTTGGGAGATAACCCATGTGTTTTTTTACTACAGTACTTTGTTTTATATTTGTGTCTTGGAAGTTGTTTACTACTGTAGCAACCTCTCTCCTTATCATGTTTTTTGTGCCAAGTAAAGTTTCTATGTTAAAGTTGATGTTATATTTGGGATCGCTGCGCAGAAACAGCATTGCTGTCTGTCACGAATTCTGTCACAAGTCTCTGTAGAAAATTTGAAAAATCTTCCAATTTACGAGCATGATCCTCAGATATGTACGCAACTTTCATTAGTTTGAGTTTTTCCGTTTGAGCAAGTCTGGTGCCATTTTAAAATTCCTTTACGGACTGTTCTGTTTTTGACAGATTCTGCCTTTTATTTCGCATTGCCGCTTTTGTTAAGTTGAATGAGTTTCTTTGTTCCATTAACTTTCAGAAGTTTTGTGCAATGTCCAGAAGTGTAATGATTGTGTCACCTCTGAATATGTGAATTATTAATTGTGCACTAACCCTCTAATGAGTTTGCTTGAAGTTTGGTGTGAAGGAAGTTTTCAAGGGTCAAGCGAGGAGTATGATATACTATGATCAAGAGGAGTGAAAGCTCTAAGCTTGGGGATGCCCCCGTGGTTCACCCTGCATATTTTAAGAAGACTCAAGCGTTTAAGCTTGGGGATGCCCAAGGCATCCCTTCTTCGACAACATCATCAGTTCCTCCCCGAAACTATATTTTATTCAGTACATCTTATGTACTTTACTTGGAGCGTCCGTGTGTGCTTTTATTTTTGTTTTGTTATCTTAGTTCTCTGAATAAGTTCATCCTTGTGTGGGAGAGAGACACGCTCCGCTGGTTCGTATGAACACATGTGTTCTTAGCTCATAATATTCATGGCGAAGTTCGTTAAATTGTTATATGGTTGGAATTGGAAAATGCTACATGTAGTAATTGGTAAAATGTCTTGGATAATGTGATACTTGGCAATTGTTGTGCTCATGTTTAAGCTCTTGCATCATATACTTTGCACCTATTAGTGAAGAAGTACATAGAGCATGCTAAAATTTGGTTTGCATAATTGGTCTCTCTAAGGTCTAGATAATTTCTAGTATTGAGTTTTGAACAACAAGGAAGACGGTATAGAGTCTTATAATATTTACAATATGTCTTTTATGTGAGTTTTGCTCACCGGTTCATCCTTGTGTTTGTTTCAAATAAACCTTGCTAGCCTAAGCCTTGTATCGAGAGGGAATACTTCTCATGCATCCAAAACCCTTGAGCCAACCACTATGCCATTTGTGTCCACCATACCTACCTACTACATGGTATTTCGCCATTCCAAAGTAAATTGCTTGAGTGCTACCTTTAAACAATTCAAAAATTATTACCTCTTATTTGTGTCAATGTTTTATAGCTCATGAGGAAGTATGTGGTGTTTATCTTTCAATCTTGTTGGGCAACTTTCACCAATGGACTAGTGGCTTCATCCGCTTATCCAATAATTTTGCAAAAAGAGCCGGCAATGGGATTCCCAGTCCCAAATTAATTAACAAAAATAGACACTCCTCCATGGTATGTGATTGTTGGACGGCACCCGAAGGATTCGGTTAGCCATGGCTTGAGAAAGCAAAGGTGGGGAGGAGTGTCATCTAAATAAAACGAAAATAAAAAAGGCACTCCTTCATGGTATGAGATTGTTGGCAGGCACCCGAGGATTCGGTTAGCCATGGTTTGTGAAAGAAAGGTTGGAAGGAGTGCCACCCAAAAATAAAATAAAATGGGAGCCGCTCTTTGAAGGTTTGTCTGGCAAGGGTGTTAGAGTACCCGCTACCATTCGTTGACAACAATAAACACCTCTCAAAACTTTATTTTTATGCTCTTTTCATGTTTTCAAAATAAAAATCTCTAGCACAAATATAGCAATCGATGCTTTCCTCTTTGAAGGACCTTTCTTTTACTTTTATTATTGAGTCAGTTTACCTATTTCTCTCCACCTCAAGAAGCAAACACTTGTGTGAACTGCATTGATTCCTACATACTTGCATATTGCACTTGTTATATTACTCTATGTTGACAATATCCATGAGATATACATGTTATAAGTTGAAAGCAACCGCTGAAACTTAATCTTACTTTGTGTTGCTTCAATACCTTTACTTTGATTTATTGCTTTATGAGTTAACTCTTATGCAAGACTTATTGATGCTTGTCTTGAAGTACTATTCATGAAAAGTCTTTGCTTTATGATTCATTTGTTTACTCATGTCATTACCATTGTTTTGATCGCTGCATTCATTACATATGCTTACAATAGTATGATCAAGGTTATGATGGCATGTCACTTTAGAAATTATCTTTGTTATCGTTTTACCTGCTCGGGACGAGCGAACTGTTGGGATGCTGATACGTCTCCAACGTATCTATAATTTCTTATGTTCCATGCTACTTTATTGATGATACCTACATGTTTTATACACATTATATGTCATATTTATGCGTTTTCCGGAACTAACCTATTGACGAGATGCCGAAGTGCCAGTTCTTTCTGCTGTTTTTGGTTTCAGAAATCCTAGTAACGAAATATTCTCGAATTGGACGAAATCAACGCCCAGTTCCTATTTTGCCCTAAGCATCCAGAACACCCGAGAGTCGCCAGAGGGGGGCCACAGGCCCCCATGATAGGCCGGCGGGCCAGGCCCTGGCCGCCTTTATGGTGTCGTCGCCCCTTCGACCCTCCGAGGCTGCCCTTTCGCCTATATAAAGCCCCTGCGTCGAAAACCCTTACGGAGAGCCACGATACGGAAAACCTTACTGAGACGCCGCCGCGAATCCCATCTCGGGATTCAGGAGATCGCCTCCGGCACCCTGCCGGAGAGGGGATTCATCTCCGAGGACTCTTCATCGCCATGATCGCCTCCGGAGTGATGAGTGAGTAGTTCACCCCTGGACTATGGGTCCATAGCAGTAGCTAGATGGTCGTCTTCTCCTCATGTGCTTCATTGTTGGATCTTGTGAGCTGCCTAACATGATCAAGATCATCTATCTGTAATTCTATATGTTGTGTTTGTCGGGATCCGATGAATAGAGAATACTATGTTATGGTGATTATCAATCTATTGTTTATGTGTTGTTTATGATCTTTCATGCTCTCCGTTATTAGTAGAGGCTGTTTTTACTCTTAACTCCAAGAGGGGTATTTATGCTCGATAGTGGGTTCATGCCTTCATTGACACTGGGACAGTGACAGAAAGTTCTAAGGTTGTGTTGTGCTGTTGTCACTAGGGATAAAACATTGATTCTATGTCTAAGGATGTAGTTGTCGATTACATTACGCACCATACTTAATGCAATTGTCTGTTGCTTTGCAACTTAATACTGAAAGGGGTTCGGATGATAACCTGAAGGTGGACTTTTTAGGCATAGATGCGCTTGGATGGCGGTCTATGTACTTTGTCGTAATGCCCGATTAAATCTCACTATATTTATCATATCATGTATATGCATTGTTATGCCCTTTTCTATTTGTCAATTGCCCGACTGTAATTTGTTCACCCAACATGCTTTTATCTTATGGGAGAGACACCTCTAGTGAACTGTGGACCCGGTCCTATTCTTTACATCGCATACAATTTACTGCAATTGTTCTTTACTGCTTTCTTGCAAACAATCATCTTCCACACAATACGGTTAATCCTTTGTTACAGCAAGCCGTGAGATTAACAACCTCACTGTTTCGTTGGGGCAAAGTACTTTGGTTGTGTTGTGCAGTTCCACGTTGGCACCGGAATCCCTGGTGTTGCGCCGCATCACATTTCGCCACCATCAACCTTCAACGTGCTTCTTGGCTCCTACTGGTTCGATAACCTTGGTTTCATACTGAGGGAAACTTGCTTCTATACGCATCATACGTTCCACTTGGGGTTCCCAACGGACGTGTGCATCTACGCGTATCAGTCACTCACACAGGGGCAACCGACCACATTACTAGCAAGCTGAACAAACTCCTCATCGCCAACAATTATCATGGGCAAGATAGTGTTCGCACTGCTGAAGGTACATGTATGAACATTAGTCACATTGGTATTTCAATTTTGCGCACTCCTCATGGTTCCTTTAATCTTAAAAATATCCTCCATGTTCCTAGTGCTTCGAAAAATCTATTATTTGGTCATCGCTTTACTCTTGATAATTAAGTCTTTATTGAGTTTCATCTGCTCTTCTTTTTAATCAAGGACCAAGCAACACGAAGAGTTATGTTTAGAGGCACTTGCCGGGGTGGTCTCTATCCCTTGGTGCCCATGTTCCATGAGACTGCCAAGCATGCCTTCGTCTCAATAAAGCCATCATCCTCCACATGGCATCGCCGTTTAGGACATACATCTTCTTTTGTGGTTCAGCAAGTTCTTAGAAGAATAAAATATCTTACACCCCAGAGAGTACTCCATATGTTTTTGACTCTTGTCAGTTGGCCAAGAGCCACCAGTTCCATACCTCATATCCTCTAGTGTCTCCATTACTCCTTTGGAGCAGGTATTCTCTGATGTATGGGGCCCTGCCACTCTTTCTAGGGAAAACATGCATATTATGTAAGCTTTATTGATGATTTTAGTAAATTTACATGGATTTATTTGCTTAAAAATCGTTCTAATGTTTATCAAGTTTTTCTCAATTATTAGCAATATGTTGAACGTAAGTTTGATAGGAAAATTGTGACTATGCAAACTGATTAGGGAGGTGAGTATGAAAAATTGAATGGATTCTTCTAAAAGGTTGGCATCACACATCATGTCTCTTCTCCTCATGTCCATCAACAAAATGGTTCAGCTGAACAAAAACACCATCATATAGTTGAAATTGGTCTTGCTTTGCTTGCTAATGCTTCTATGCCTCTCAAATTTTGGGATGAAGCTTTTATCACTGCCACTTTTATCATAAATCTGCTTCTTAGCAAGGTTCGTAACATTGAAACACCTTGTCTCCTCCATGCAACACCAAATTATGATGCTCTTAGACTTTTGGTTGTGCTTGTTGGCCTAACCTTCGTCCCTACAATAAACAAAAAGTTGCTTTTTGGTCTAAACGGTGTGTGTTTCTTGGATATAGCCTACTTCAGAAAGGTGTTAAATGTCTAGACATATCTACAGGACATGTGTACATCTCTCGTGATGTTTTCTTTGATGAAAATGTTTTTCCCTTTGCTTCCCTTCATCCAAATGGCGGTGCACTTCTCAAGAAAGAAATCTTGCTTCTTCCATCTTCCAGATCCAACTTCCATGAGAGTGTACATAACTGCAATGACCATATTGTGCATATTGTCTCGGTTACTAATGTGCAACAGGAAGATGAAGCTCTAGAAGAAAATCTCATTGAAAACAGTGAAGAAAATGATGCAGAAAATAATGTTGAAGATGACTCAGAAACGGATGAAACAGGCGCTGGAGGAGGATTTTGAGGAACATTCCTCTGGCCAAACAAATCTCGAGGCGCGGCGATCCGAGGCAGATTCGACTGTCCCGTCGCCGCGTGTGCGCAACAGGTCCCCCACGCGCAACGAATCTCCTGCTGCTATCACGCGTGCCGGCCACGCGCCTACTAGGGACCAACATGCACCCACTGCCTCGCTGCCATCTGGCGCTCACAGACGGAGCCCGAACGCATCTGCATCCCCGTCCAAGCCGTTGTCTCCTGCCGCACAGGGATCCCCTGGTAGATCTTCTGCAGCCAGTGCTGGTGGGGGTGAGCCTGTTTCAAGCTCAAGCTCCAAAAATTCAAATTTAAGTTCTGAAAATTCTGATGATGATACCTCTCTGCTACCATCACCATGTGATGTTCGTACTCGGCTGCAGAAAGGTATACGTCATCTAAAGCAATATACATGTGAACCATATAATCTTACATAAGCTTTGAGTGATTCAAATTGGCGTCAAGCTATGGAGGAGGAATATAATGCTCTTATTGAGAACAAGACTTGGCATCTTGTTCCTCCAAGCAGTAACCAAAACTTGATTGAATGAAAATGAGTTTATCACATAAAGAAGAAGGCATGTGGTTCTATTGATAGATACAAGGCACGACTAGTTGCAAAAGGTTTCAAACAAAGGTATGTCCTTGATTATGAGGACACCTTCAGCCCTATGGTAAAAATTGCTACTATCAGAATTGTTTTATCTCTTTTTGTCTTTCGTGGATGGAGCCTACGGCAGCTAGATGTCAAGAACGTATTTTTACATGGTGTTCTGTAAGAGGAGGTTTATATGAAACAATCCCCAGGTTTTTAAAATCCTCATGGTCCACATTATATTTGCAAACTTAACAAAGCTCTGTATGGATTAAAATAAGCCCCTCGAGCCTGGTATTCTAGGCTGAGTTCCAAGCTATGTGAGCTTGGATTTACACCATCAAAGGCTGATACTTCATTATTTCTCTTCAACAAGTCAGGTATATTACTATGTTTGTCCTAATTTATGCTAATGATATCATAGTCACTGGTTCTTTTGATCATACCATTACTGCTCTTCTTTGAGACTTGAATGATATTTTTTCTATCAAAGATCTTGGTGATTTGCACTATTTCCTTGGTAGTGAGGTCAAGAAGGTACACAGTGGTTTACTTATTACACAAGAAAAAATATGCTACATACTTACTTGACAGAGCTGGAATGCGCAGCTGCAAATCTTCCCCTACATATCTATCTTCCTCAGAACAGTTGTCTCTGACAGATGGTACACCCCTTGGCTCTCAGGATAGTACTCAATACATGAGTTTTGTTGGATCTCTTCAGTACTTGACGTTGACACACCCTGATTTAGCCTTCTCAGTAAACATGGTTTGTAAGTATCTACATGCTCCAACTACAGAACATTGGACAACTATAAAATCCTCATCCACATTCGTGAGTGCTTTTTCAGATGCAGATTGGGCTGGAAGTTTGGATGATAGACGCTCTATAGGTGATTTTGCTATATTTGTTCGAGCAAATTTGGCCTCTTGGAGTGCCAGAAACAAGCCACAGTGTCTCAGTCTAGCATTGAAGCTCGGTACAAAGCCTTAGCAAATGCTACAGCTGAATTAATTTGGGTTGAAGCTCTTCTTGTTGAACTTGGAGTAAGTTAAAGAAAAAAAAACAAGTCTTTGGTGTGACAATCTAGGTGCAACCTACTTATCTACCAATCCAGTATTTCATGCTCGTGCTAAGCATATTGAGATTGATTTTCACTTTGTTAGAGAAAGAGTTGCTAACCAAAGCTTGACTATTTAGTTTGTCTCAAGCAAAGATCAAGTTCCAGTCAAGAAATTTGATGAGTTCAAACGTAATCTCAACCTTCAGAAGGTTTCGATTAAGGGAGGGTTTTACAAAGGCACTTCCAGTCAAGAAATTTGATGAGTTCAAACGTAATCTCAACCTTCAAAAGGTTTCGATTAAGGGAGGGTGTTAGAACATGTAATAGGTTGTTATTTTATGTTTTAGCTCTCAATACGTTTGTGTATTGGAGCCCCTCCTTTGTACAACTCGGCCCAAGTTCTAGCCCTATACTTAACAAGTAACCGGGGGAAGACGACTCCACTCGTTCCAAACCTAGTCGATCGACACACCTAACTAATTGGTACAGCAGGGCTTTCGAGCAGGGCAGGCAACCAACATTGAACTCATCATTGTGTCAATTGCTATGGATCTGGGGAAGTGCAGGCTCGCAGAATTCAGGGCTCCACGTTTCACATAGCCGCCAAGGTTTCAATTCCACACAACATAAGAAAGTCACCCCTTCCAGATTTTTAAAAACCAAAATTTTGAAGAGCCGGCCCCTCCCGTGTTGCCTCGGCTCGGGCACCGAAGCGCCCAACCCTAGCAACGGCTGTCCCATCCCCTCTCTCATCTCTTGCCTCCATCGGAGGACGTGCGCGAGAAAAGCTTGCGCCGCCGCCGACAGGAGCGGGGATTCTCTCCCGTAGCGCTTCGTCGTGAGGGGGCCTCATCTGGGCTTCCGCGGGCGTGTGTGGGCCACGGCTTTGGGACATGATGTTGGCGCATGGAGCTCTGCTCCGGCGTGCTGCGTGGAAGCTGCAGCCATGGTGGTTGGCCAGCATGGGGGGCTCCTCCCTCGGGACCATGCCAGTCGTGCCGGTGGACTACAACTCGGCAGCGGCGACATCAAGGTGTTGTGGCGGCGGCACTACAATCCGGCGAGGTCGATGTGCTGCTCCAAGGCTTGGTGTGAAGGGATGACGTGTGCACGCTTGACCGATCCTAAGATTTTGAGGGCGTGGGGCAAGATTAGAAATTACAGCCCTTAATACATTTGTTAATGTTATGACAGTTGGATAAAAGTACTAATACCAAATATAATATATATTACATTAAAAAAATTATTCAAACACAACTGGTGATGGTATATCAATATTACTCTTAGTGATGATCACAGTGGGTGATGGTATGTCAATATTACTCGTAGTTATAATCATAGTGATTCTACGAATAGAATCGTGTCATGGAGGCTTTTCAACTTTGGCCGAAGATTCAGTGGAGGTATCGTCCCAAATGGTTCGTCCCCGATGATGGCACCTTTGCTCCGGTGGCCAAGTTCGTCGACATACTGGGGTGGAGGACTTCATGGACTTGATGCCTTTTTTACTGTTCTCTTTGGAGTCCTTTGTGTACAAGTGCAATTCCTTTTTAACTTTTCGGTTTATTTTAAACCTTTCTGCAAGTTGTAATCCCATCGCTGAAATTAAGTCGTCCTTTGGATTTGGGACCAGATACTTGTTCAGAAAAAAAAAACTGGTTCCAAGGAAAGCTCGTACTAGTCAGCGAAGTTGTACGGGAGTACGCATGTAATCCAACGGGACAGTGCAGTTGAAGCACTTCACGTTGCACAGCATTGCGATTGGCAATGACCCGCAAGTTTGCAAGTGCCAGCGAGGCAGCAACGCCAAAAGCCTTCCAGTCCCTCGTGAACTGAAACTGGCACGAGCCGGAAGCATTGGGCAGATCATCTCTGAATCGTGTGAGCAAATTGAGCACCAACCTTCCCAAGCGTGGTGAGCTCATGGCTGCTCAAGTGCTCTCCGCTCCACTGCAAAACGCCCCCACTGGCCACTTAACCCCCCATCCGGTCTCTCTCCTCCTTGTCGTCGTCGGCTACGATGGCCGGTGGCGAGGGGGAGCGAGGGAGGTTCAGTTTCTTTCGCTTTCATTCATCTGCAGGTTTAGCATCCCAAATAATGTAGATCTAGGGTTTGTGTTCCTCTTCTCCCTCCCAGTGGTGTCCATCGTGGCCATATTGAAGGGAGATCAAGCTCCTCTTGGTTGATGCTCTTTCTTGCGGTGCTTTGTATTGTTCGCTGTTTCTTTTAATGTCAGTGTCCTATTCGCAAAAAAAAGTGGAGGAAAATTATTGATATTTTTGGAGATCAAATAATAAATTTTTTCTTAAAGATAGTTGTGGTTTTTGAGGTGGATCAACAATGTGTCGCCACAACATCAATCCAGGTTCTAGACTGTGTTGCGTTGCCATCATGGTGGTGGCAAGAAGCTTAGATTATGTATGTTTGAAGATTTGGGGTTGCTCACTTGAGGCGGGTGCTTTAAGTTTTCATTTGGCCTCACTGCAAATCAGTGACAGTACAACATAGACTCAATTGAACAAGATCATCCTAAAAGCTACATCCAAACTAGTTGCACTTGCTTGTCATTGTGAGATGATCACATTGTTGAAGACATAGTCTTTACGCTGTCCGGGTTGTGTCATCGGAAGTGAACGACAACTCCTCCTTTGTTGATCTTCAGATTTAAGAGCGGAGACACTCCGAGTTTGAGGTCGGTGAAGGTTATTCGACCTTGTGTGAATATTCCGTATATACCGTGGGAGAGCCACCTACGGGGCATGAACTAGATCGCAGCTCTACCGATGTCCTCGAAGACTGCATATGCAGAAATTTTGAATCCAAGTTATCGATGGATGAACGAACGATGTATGGTTTTATTTGTGATCTTCAGCATCTTCGCGAATTTAGATCATCTTTCTTGCTCTACGCACTTATCTTTCTTGCCGTAGTATTGTGAGCCATGTAACTATGTACCAGGACCCCAAATGTCAATATATGTAGCTTTGTTTTTTTTAAAATGAACATCAGTAAATCACCACGGCAATCAAATTCGAGTACCTTGTTCGTTTCAAAAAAAAAAAAAAACTACTCCCTCTGTTCCAATCAGTAAGGTTTATATTTAAAAAAAATCAAGGATAGTGAAATTTGATCAAACCTTTAGAAAGAACTATCAGCAAATATAATATATTATAGATATCATATGAAATATTATTTTTTTTGCGAATTTCATATGAAATATTTCATGATGTATCCAATCATATTGATTTGTAGTTTGCTTACTAATATTTTTTTGCAAAAACTTGATCAAACGTCACATAGTTTGATTTTTCAAAATAGTCCATTTGTCGCACGAAGGTTGTTTAAGATTTGTCAAAATTTAAATGTCTCTAGACATGACAAATCTCAAACAATCTTCACGAAATAGAGAGAGTATAAGACTTATTCGTTGAAACAAAGGTATAGGTGTACCATACGACTCAACGAGTTTTCAATGAGATAAAGAATGCATGCATTTTACAAATAATGATCCGCACAAACCGTAAGTGTTCAAAGCAACTGTCTCTGATGGCAGATAAAAAAAAACTGTCTCCGATGGAAAAGAACCAGCAAGTTTGGTGATGACCAAAATCCACTCAATACATCACTACACTCAGTCACTCACACAATTCGACTATACTAATCAGAGCACCATCATCAGCCATGTACAAAAAACACACCATCAGCAGAGGCTCAGAGCAGATCCAACAGGCCACACACTAATCTGGAGGGATCCTCTGAGCAAACGAATGAAACCAAGTCACAACGGAACAAAAGTCCAAGTCACACACTAATCTGTTGTCTGTCCTGAAGTCAAGTCACTGGCTGACGGCGCCGCCTTCCGACACGGCGGGCGAGTCGGAGACGGCGGAGGACTCGTCCATGGACGACTCGCGCGACGGCGACGACGCGCCGCCGCAGGACGCCGCGCGGACCTCGTCGATCATCCGCACGACGTGCGCCACCTTGGGCCGCTGGCCGGGCTCGGCCGCCGCGCAGCTCAGCGCCAGCTGCAGCATGGCCACCATCTCCTCCTCGATGCCCTTGTCCTTCATCAGCTCCAGGTCGAACACCTCCGACGTCCACTCCTCCCGCACCACCGACTGCACCCACCGCGGCAGCTCCTCCGCCGCCTCGCCGCCCGGGAGCCGCCCCGTGAGGAGCTCCAGGAGCACCACCCCGAACGCGTACACGTCGCCCTTCTGCGACGCCCACGGCCGCGACGGGGGCGCCTCCGGCGCGCGGTACCCCGCCGAGCTCGACGACGAGCCGCTCAGCTGCGCCAGCCCGCAGTCCGCCAGCCGCGCCTCGCCGGACCGGTCGATGAGGATGTTGGTGCTCTTGACGTTGCCGTGCGCCAGCTTCGGCGACCCGCTCCCGCCGCGCCGGCTCGCGTGGTGGATGAAGGCCAGCCCGCGCGCCGCTCCCGCCGCGATGTGCATCCGCGCCACCCAGTGCAGCGGCGTGCGCCCTGGACCTCGGTTACCTGCGGGCGACGACAGACGTTTCCACATTCAATTTACCAGCAACAACGACAGCAAGTGTTCGACGAAATTAATGGCAAGAGGCAAGTGAAGAATTACCGTGGAGGAGGGAGAAGAGGCTGCCGTTGGGCATGAACTCGTAGACGAGCAGCTTCTCGTCGCGGGCGTAGTAGTACGCGTTGAGCGGCACGACGTTGGGGTGTCGGAGCCTGCCGAGCACGGCCATGTGGTGCTCGAACTCCTTCTTGCTCCCCGCCGACGCGGACCCGGGCGCCGCGTCGCGGAGCCGCTTGACGGCCACGACGCTGCCGTCGTCGAGCACGGCCTTGTACGCCGTGCCGCAGCCGCCCTTGCCGAGCATCTCCGCGGACGCGCGCAGCAGCTCCTCCAGCTCGAACCGCCTCCCGCCGCCGCCGGGCTCCTCCAAAAACACCATCTTTCCCCGCTCGAACGTGCCGCCGCCGCCCCCTGCCGCCGCGACCGCCCCCGTGGCGCCGTACGGGCTGGAGGAGTACACGATCTTCTCCCCCTCGCGGTGGCGCCGGTCGCTGCGCCGCCCGGAGAGCCGCGGCCAGAAGTAGCAGAAGAGCAGCCCGGCGACGAGCCCGACCACCGCGAAGTCCGCGGCCACAATCGCCGCCACGGCCCCGCGGCTCATCTTGCCCTTGCTTTCCGATGGTTTCGACGAGGGCGACGACGCCGCCATGGCCGCGGCCGGGGGGCACGTGGAGGACGCGTTTGTTTCGACGCATGGCGGGAGGGGCGTGCCGCAGAGGCCGGCATTCCCGCCGAACGCGGCCGCCGGGAATGCTGACATGGCCACCGGAATCTTCCCGGAGAGGAGGTTGTTCGACACGTTGAAGTCCTGCAGCCTCGGCAGCGCAATGCGGTCGACCCCGCCGGTGAGCCGGTTGGAATCGAGCCTCAGCGTGAGCAGCCTGTCGAGCCGGCTGAGGTCCGGGGGGACTGCGCCGGAGAGGTTGTTGGAGGAGAGGTCGAGGCGGTAGAGCCGGTAGAGCGCGCCGAGGGACGGCGGGATCTCGCCGGAGAGCGCGTTGCGGGAGAGGAAGAGCAGCTTGAGCCCGAGCAGCGGGGAGAGGTCGGGGACGGCGCCCGAGAGCGCGTTGCCCTTGAGGCTGAGCACGCGGAGCGCGTCGAGCGCGGCGAGCGGCCGGAGCGCGTCCGCGCCGGACAGGCCGAGACCCTCCAGCACCAGCCGCGTCACGCGGCCGCCGCCGCAGGTGACGCCGCGCCACGCCGGGATGCCGCTCCCGCCGCACGGGGACGGGGTGGTTGAGAGGTTCCAGCTCGCCAGCGCGCCGGACCGGTCCGCGGCGAGGCGGAATTCGGCCAGCGCCGCGCTGTCGGAGTCCAGCGAGCCGGCATTGGCGGTGGAAGCCGAGTGGTGGAGCAAGACGGAGAGCAGCAGCAGCGCGGTGCTGCCGCTGGCAAGACGCATGCTTTTTTCGCTCCTGGTTGTTCAGCTCGTGGCTGCGAGCGGAAGTGGCAAAGAGGGACAAGGGCAAGACGAAGGGGGTAGTGGCTGTCTGATCTGAATCTCTGTGTCCCTCTCATCTATCTTGGCCTTGGCCAGCTTTTACAACACCACAGTAAAAGTAGCTCACTGCTCACTGCTCACTGCGGCGTCAGGGCTAGGCTCGTGCAGTGCAGCGATCGGTGGACGGTGAGTCGAAGACGAGGGTGAGCAGGGTGGTGGGGGATTTCAGATTTTTGATCGATGTGGACTTGTCAGAAGCAAAAGGTTAAAGGCGATGGGGAATTGTTTGGGCATCATCTCTCTGGAAGTGGTAGTGGGGCTTTATTAGGTTTGGCTAATTATTGTTGCATGAATTGGGGAGCCTCCCGGCGACCTAGGGCTGTGGAAAATGTAGGGCTCCTTTTGGGATGAACCCCATCGGGATCATCATGGCGCCAACAACAACACGCGGCGCGCGCGCGCCAAAAGAATTTACTACTCGGAGTGATTGTTGGCGCATGGCTGAGCGTTAGGCATTGCTTTATTATCATGAACGGATTAACGGGGAAGAAGACGGGGATTAACGGGGAATGTCAAAGCGGGGAGTAGTCTGCATGCTACCTTGGGCTGCATGCCGAGCTAGTCGTTGTTTTGCTCCGTGACCTGGGCCCGCGACACTGCAAGGCTATTGAAAAGCCTTTCAAAAAACGACATACCAGCCAACAGCCCATGTAATCAAAGAAAACGGGAACGAAAATAGCTTTGAACGATGCTTATAGTTATAGGATACACTTAAAAATGTGAACATATCCCACTGATTTCGATCAAATAATGCAGACCACCAAACACGCATCGGATAAAACATAGTTCCCAACATATAACTTACATGACACAAAGTTCTTACATAACAAAGATATAGTCGGTATAAACTGGATATTTAGCTAGGTCACCCGGTGGAAGGCCAAAAGGCCGCCTTGTTTACCCGATTTCTTTGATGTAGCTTGCCACCCGGTAGAGCTCGTGAGACTAGCCGCGGTTGTGCATATTGGGCACCGCGGACCAGACACTCGACGTCTGAATCGATTTTGCAACTGCTTTGACGATGATATTGCATTCTACCATCAATAGCACGCTTTGATCAGTGAAGTGCATACACCATCCGGCATCCTCGTTCTCACGAAAACCACCATCGAAGAGGCCTTCTCTACGTGGTAGGACAGATTCATGTACTTTGTGGGGGTCGCAACAAGTGGAAATAAATAAAATTATTTATACTAAACTACCAATTTCTTATAACTCATTTTTATCTATTTCTACCTAGAACCTAGACATAATATATTGTGCTAAACTTAAACCTTACTTCAGGATACAAGTTTTATTAGTTTTTTATACATATCGTCATTATTTTTCATACATCGAGGCTAAAACTCTATTTATACTAAATCCTCTTTAAAATGAAAAAAATAGGAAAGCGCATTACATGCATGCTCATATTAATTTGTGTCTCTTAATGGATATAGTGTATATATATGTATGTGTGTGTGCATCTTTACCTATCTTGGCAGAGATCTATAAATTAAATGTTTTTAGAATTATGATTAAGTGCACTTAGATGGAAAAATCTAGAGCATATACCGTATTTAAAATGATCTTTTCATCTAATCATTAGCCTACTATTTTCATTTCTCGTGTCATGCAGATAACAATATTAATGACTGCATCAGCTGTGTACTTACCAACCAAAAAAATAGCGCGCTATTTTGGCGTTATAGCTGCGCTATAGCGTATTTGGAAAGTGAATGCTACGCTATGCATATTTAGCTCGCTATGACGCTAATCACGCTATTAGCGGCGCTATGCACGCTATTTTTCGTATCATTATAGCGGGACTATTTTTATAGCGTTGTAGCGCTGCTATTTTTATGGGGAAATCGAGCAGCCGACTAGTTATTTTGGATCTTTTGGCTCACGAGCTTCCTAAATTCCCATTCTAACTGTAGTCATTCAACCCGTTGGAAACCACAGAAGCACATCGACAATTCCCACTCCTACTCACACGACGCGTACATGTTGAAGAAGAAAAAGAATCAACATCACAATGAGTAAGAGCTAGTGATCCAATCTGCCTAAGAAGAAGTTGTTTCTTGTTTTTTTTATTATAATGAGCTGCAATGTGTGGTTCTTTATCTGAATCAGATGATGACTGAATGCATTATCTATCTAGTTTATCTCATTTTGATTAATTACTAATTCTACTTGTAGTTGGCTCTTTAATTGTTTGCATGTTGACAGATTAATTAGATATCTACTTGTCCACTTATTTACTTCTTGGACTAACAAATATTTATCTTTCAGTGCGATCAGGACTTTGTCAATTTAATTTGTTCATTGTTGTGATGTAGATAATTTTTTAGCTTCTGAAATCCTTAGTATATATACTACATTTGTTATTTTTAATTTTTTTATGAAACACTATTTTGTAAAATAGCGCCCTATTAGGGTGTTATAATCTTCATACCCTATTTTGGAAGGTCACCGTATTTTATTTAGCGCACTATTTTTTTCCTTGGTACTTACCATCTGTCTAGCTAAGATAGTTTAGTACAATGTGTAGGGAGTTTATATGAAAGAGATTGCTAGCCTCAGAGCATCCTAAACAGCGGCCGAACTCTGTGATGACACATTTCAAGGCTCGTGCAGTGAGCAGCTCACTCCTCACTGGGCCGTCAAGCCATCTCCAACCCGGCGACCGATCCCGCGCTCGCGTGTTCGGATGAGTCCAATCGGACAAATCCGCGGCCCAACGACGCAAACCCGGCCCAAATCTGGGCTAGGTTTGCGCGGCCGCGGATGACACGCGACGTCCGGTCGCGGCCGCGGATGGCACGCGACGCCCGGTCGCGTCAGGATGCTTGTCTCCCTTGGGCCCATCTGTCGGTGACCGCGCGCGTCTTATTAAATGTGGACTGGAGGGATCTGTCCCTGTCCAGTCCACTCCCACTCCAGTCTCCACTCCCTCGACGGTTCCGCACGCACGCGCAACCGCCGCCATGGCCGTGAAGAGACGCTTCGCTCCCGGAATCAACAACAGCGAGGCGAGCAGCAGCCGCCGTCCTCCGCCGGCGCTGCGGGCCGGAGGAAACCGCGGTGGTCTCCACATCGGAGAGATCGCCCGCGGCGGCGCGACATTGGCGCAACCCGCGCCATTGATGCTTGATACGTCTCCAACGTATCCATAATTTCTGATGTTCCATGCTTGTTTTATGACAATACTTACATGTTTTGCTTGCACTTTATAATGTTTTTATGCGTTTTAACTAACCTATTAACATGATGCCACAGTGCCAGTTCTGTTTTCTGTTTTTTTGGTTCCAGAAAGGCTGTTCGGGCAATATTCTCGGAATTGACGAAATCAACGCCAAACATCCTATTTTTGCCAAGCATCCAAAACACCGAAGGAGAGAGGAGAGCCATGGGGCCACCACACAGTGGGCCAGCGCCACACCTGGCCGCGCCGCTGTGGCCACCCGCGTCCCTCGCGCCCGCTTCGCCTATTTAAGCCCTTTTCGACCTAAAACGCAGACCTTTTGACGAAACTCCGAACACTCCAGTGGCGCCGCCACCATCGCAAACTCCACCCGGGATGAAGTCTCGTTCCCGCACTCGCCGGACGGGAAGTGCCCCCGGAAGCCATCTCCATCAACGCCACCGCCTCCATCATGCTCCGTGAGTAGTTCCCCCATGAACTACGGTTTCTAGCAGCTAGTTGGTATTCTCTCCCCATGTACTTCAATACAATGATCTCATGAGCTGCCTTACATGATTGAGATTCATCTGATGTAATCGGTGTTGTGTTATCGCCGCTGTGTGTTAATATTCTCTCATATCACCGCTACTTTCACATCACCCCGTTACTAGTGCTTTTCCAGGATGAATTGACAACTCAGTTGTTAAGGCTTATAAGTATTCTTTACCTCCCCTTGTGTCGAATCAATAAATTTGGGTTTTACTTCCCTCGAAGACTGCCGCGATCCCCTATACTTGTGGGTTATCACTGCTGCAGCCGAAGCCTGAGTCCCTGGAAGAAGACCCCGACCTCCGCGTCGCTCTGGCGCTGTCAGCGGTGGAGGAGGAGGCGAAGTGGCCGAATCTCCAAGCGGCCATTCGCACCTCCGCGATGGAGGAGGAAGCCCGTCAGCAGGTCAAGGACACTGAGGCCTGGGCCTTCTTCGACCAGGTCCGCGCGGAGGAGGCAGCGTGGCGGCGGCAGAGGAGGCCAGGCTCCGCGAGGAGAGAGAGAGCCAGGCGCCGCGCCTCGCAGGAGAGGGAGCAGCGCCTCAGGGAGGAGGCGCAGTCCGGCCGTGCGGCGGAGCAGCGGGCGGCTCCGGACCCGCACTCCGCCTGGGAGGAGGCCCTGTGGCCTCCGTGGCCGGAGTCCCGGCGCGGTCGAGCCACAACAGCGCCTCGCCGCCCGGGGACGTCGTCGAAGCCGATGGCGACAACGCCCACAGGGACTAGGCGGCGCACCGGCGGCCACCGCGTCCTCGTCAAACCCGGTTTTTTATTTGTTTTTAATTTTAAAGCCCATATAGAGGACTTCTTTTGTAGTTAAATTTGCCCAAAATAGAGCATATTAAAATTTTTCCCAAAATAGGGCATATGTTAATGAACTTGGTTTAGATTTAAATATTTTCATTTTTTTATTTTCTTCACATTTACGATGCATCCGCGCGTTGGACGCAGCGTGCGACCCAAACGGACACGCGAACGCGGGCCGCTGTCCGGGTGTCCACGCGACCACCTAAACGGCTTAAAACGGACTACTCAGCGTGTCCGTTTGGGTCACCGCGTTGGAGATGCCCTCAGTGCTAGGCTCGTGCAGTGATCGGTGGACGGTGAGTCGAAGACGAGGGTGAGCATTGCTGCTGCAGCAGCAGCATGGTGGTGGGGGATTTAAGATTTTTGATCGATGTGGATATGTCAAAGTAAGAGCATGTTCAGCGGCCCGATACCAATTGGTGAGTTGAACGGTCTATTCATGTTCGTTTTGAATGGGCTTAAGTCGTCGTGGGAGCCGTACTTGAAGACGACAAAGTGTCCGGCCTCAATATCGTGCGAGTGGGCAAAGCGTCTCCAGGCGTTGTGGAGGAACATCTGCCCTTCGCTGTTGAACATCACCTCCACTGGCCACATGCCGATCGCGTCGCCGGACACGCGCATGAGGACATGGTGGGGCTCTTGGCCTTCAACAATCGAGGTGAATCTCCAGGGCAGGCGCAACCTGTCCCAGCTCATGCAGTGGTGGATGGTCACGTCGAACCCGAAGCCGAAGAGGTCGATGGACGATAGGCGGCGTGGCCAGAGCAGGAGCGCATGTGTCGGGTGGCGTGAACAAAGTTACATCCATTGATGGCCAAAGGTAGAAGGCTGTTGGGTCACTTCCATGCGGGCCCTAGGTGCACGCAGGCGGACATGGGAGGACATGCTCGATGTCTGTATCGACGCATCGGTTTCTCATATTTGGTGAACGGATGGATTGGGACGAACAGGTCAGTCAGTTTGCGTTGCCCCACTGAAGCATGTGCGGTCTATCCATCGTCCGCACGAACCGAATCGAATACATAAAAAAGTCGATAGGTTGACCCGCTGTAGGTTCTCTAAAATATTAAAGGTGAGGAGGGGGAATTGTTTGGGTTTGGCCATCATCTCCGGCGATTTTGACAGAAATAACATATTTGTGAAAGAAAAAAAGCACAGACTAACCCTCTGGCCAAACTATTTCACCGCACTAACCCTTTTGTGTGGCGCCCTTCCCATCGGTGCACCTCATTGTGTGGCGCCCTACGCGAACGGCGCCACACATCCATGCCGATGTGGCGCGGTCGACGCTGCGCGCCGTTGACCAGCCGATGTGGCAGGATGTGTGGTGCCGTTCGCATGGGCGCCACACTTTGAAAGTGTAGCGCCGATGGCAAGGGCACCACACATCCACTTATGCGTACCGCCCGCGCCCGACCCAGCCCGACCCAGGGCACTCTTCTCTCTGTTTCCTCTCAAGAACAAGGCGGCCCCGGCGGTTCCTCTCTCCCCCCACCAAATCCCTCCCCAAATCTCTTCTATTTCTCCAGATCTGTCTATGGACTGTGGTCACAACCTATCCCTTGAGGTATTCTCCTCCGATCCCCATGTTTTCATCCACTAATTTCATAGATTTTGTTACATTTGCACATGAACCCTAGATGTGAAATTCTTGATGTTGTTGTTTATTTTTTGTGGATTTGGAATTGCTTTAGACATGGAACACTAGATATGAAACCCTACATGTGATTGTTTATTTTTTCAATAACTTGTTCTCACGAACCCTAGATTTAGATATGAATTCTCATGTATGTGTGATGGCTTATTTGGATATGAATTCTCATGTATGTGTGATGGCTTATTTGGATATGAATTCTCATGTATGTGTGATGTATATGTGATACAAATGCTAGATATATTCTCATGTATGTGTGGCTCATATTTGTTAGTGGAACCAAAATTTAGAACATGTATGGTCACAAATAATGGTAGTTCTTATTGTGTGTATTTATGGAAAAAATGTAGGATGGTGTGGCTCCTAGATCATGAGTATGACAAGGAACACCGGGCATATTAGAAGACGGAAAAGGGGAAGGTACTAATTTTTTTTTGTTAACACCTCTTGTTTTATTCCATTGGATATGGCATAATATTATGTGTCTGGATGTGCTTGTAGGTTCTTGAGCTCTTCAATTCCAAGAAGGTATCAAACGTTTGCCCTTTAAAGATCATAGTCGTCCTTGCATCCACATCTCCCTTGGAAATTGGCCTAGCTCCAAGAAATAAACTTTTTCCACCATCAACCACGGCTCCATCTGCAAGACTAACATCACGGAACAATGGTATACGAATATCCCGTCCGGTTACCTTCTTGAAGATCTCGGCTCTTTCGGCTTCCTTAGCCGTCAAGCCATCCTCATCAACTTCTTCATCGGGTCCATCATCATCCGAGTCCGAGGCATAGCATCGGGAATAAGGAATGGAGTGGTCCATGTCCTCTTGCGTCAAATATGCATCCAAATCACTGACATTGTTGTAATTCATCTCAAAACCATTATCACCATCGTCATGCTCATCATACTCCTTCTCCAACGGTGGATCTTGGGCAATGGGAGATTCGTTGGCTTCTTCTTGGCTCATGGGTGGTGGACTCCTAGCTTCAACGGGGGAGGAGCGCCGGTTAAGGTCAAGCTCGATATGAGCATCAACCGTCTTGGTTGCAAACAACTCCAAAGCCTTGTCTTGTGACCCGGCCACCGTCTCCTTGTAAATGGACCAACGTTGCTCGGAGTTGATACGCATTGTCTTCCAACGGGTGTGCATTCCAAACCCACATTATGTCTTCCCTCTAGCTCAACACCATCATTTCACCCATTCCAATTCAACTCAATCCTCACTTTTGCTACCACCTCGGCAAAGCTAGGGCTACGGTCAAACACCAAGTTAACCTCTTCCGGGTCCGGCTCTAGGTTTCCCTTCAAAAAAGCATCCTTGTCCACATGATGAACATGAACAATTATTTCCATCCCCCTAGCATAATGTGAACAACACATACATACATGTGTTCATTAGTTACCATAATCAACCTAGGGTTTGTACCCATACAATCTAATCCTACCATTTCTCCTACTTCTACAAACCCTAAGATCCAACCAAATGTACATGCACCCTCAAATCAACTTAGGGTTTCACATCTAGGATTTCACATGTATATCCAACCAAATCCATCAAATCAATGGATGAAAAGAAGGGGAAATGAGGAGATTACCTCAAGGAACAGGTTGGGAACGATCTCCATGGGCAGATCTGAGGAAATACAAGAGATTTGGGTAGGGATTTGAGGGAGGGGGGAGAGAGAGAGCCGGCCGCCGTGATCTTCACCGAGTGAAACAGAGAGAAGAGTGCCCTGGGTCGGGCTGGGGTTGGCGCTGGCGGTACACATAAGTGGATGTGTGGCACCCTTCCCATCGGTGCCACACTTTCAATGTGTGGTGCCCATGCGAACGGCGCCACACATCCTGCCACGTCGGCTGGTTAACAGCGCAGCGTCGACCGCGCCTATCAGCATGATGTGTGACACCGTTCGCATGGGCGCCACACAGTGAGGTTTGGCGCCGATGGCAATAGCGCCACACAAAAGGGTTAGTCCGGTGAAATAGTTTGGCCAGAGGTTTATTTTGTGCTTTTCTTTAACAAATACTAGGTTATTTTTATCAAAATCGCTAGTGGAGTTTTATTAGCTTTGCATCATTATTGGTGCATGAATTGGAGAGCCTCCCGGCGACCTAGGGCTGTGGGAAATGTACGGCTCGTTTCGGCTGAACCCCATCGGGATCATCATGGTGCCAACAACAGCACGCGGCGCGCGCCAAAAGATTTTTACTGGGCGTGATTGTATCTGCATGGCATTGTTTCACCATCGATGGGGAAGAAGGCGATCAGGAGAGTCAGTAGTTTGGCTGCTACCGTGGGGTCAGTGAGCTGCATGCTGACGTAGTCGTTGTCGGGTCCGTGACCTGGGCCTGCGAAGTAGCCAAGCCATTGAAAAAGGCTCGTATCTTTGATTCAGAGGATAGCAAAATCAACGGAATGGGAGATATAGTTCCAACGGCTCACAGCCCACAGCCCATATAGTGAAACAAAGTGAAACAGCGGAAATAATGCTGAACATCCGGGAGCTTAGGGCTCATTTGATTCATAAGATATAATCTCATCTTATTTATTCTTTTTTTTTGAAAATTATAGGAATAGAGAAAACATAGAATTAAGATGGCTAGTTGAACTCTAGAGGAAAATTAGTTGTGTTTGATTGAGCCAAAGAATTTTTTTGTGAGGTATGATCTAATGTTTTATTTCTATAGAATTTGCACTACAAAAGTTTTATGAGATTAATTCATGTAGGACATGTTCCTATAAATCAAACAACTAGTGAATTTTTTTCCATAGGATCTAAATTCTACACAATTTCTATACAAATCCTATGAATAAAAGAAACCCTTATGGAGTGCCGTTACGATTTGATACCATGCCGAAAGAAACCGCAGTATGGCATGCGAAGACTTGATCTCTTTCGCATAATCAAAGTAAGTAAGTCGCTAGCCATTTATGCAGTACAAACTAGGGTATAAAATAGTACTACACTGAAGAATAAGTGCAACTCTAGAAAATCCCTCAAATTGTCATATCGCTTTTGATCTATGACATTTGGTCTGCCAGATCGGATGCCGTAAATCTCATTCCGGATAATTTATATTTCTAATTTCGCCTACTTTTGATCACATGGTGCAAACAAAAAAACACATACATAAAGGAACCTATAAATAAGATATATATCCAAACATAACTCTTACATATCACACAACACATAATTCTTACATCAAATGTATCAATTAGAAACAAACTATATATTTAGCTAGGTCACCGGTGCCGCAAAAAGGCCAAGGAGGCGTCATCGATCACTCAATGTCATCATTGTGGTCTATCAACTACTAGTGCTTCTTAAAATAGGCGCGCAGGATGCCACGACCGTTGCGGGCTCGATGGTGTGGCACCTAACTCCCTCCTATAATTACTCCTGATGACCATTATTCTAGTTGCCATTGAAGTCACGCTTCAAGCAGCGAAGAATCCCATGCTAAGCGGTTGGACGAGTTTATGCAGTTTGTAGGCTCGGAGGTGAAAATAAATATAATTATTTATACTAAACTACTACTTTCTTATAACTCGTATTTATCAATTCATGCACATACATAATATATTGTGCTAAATTTAGGCCATATTTTGCGATACAAGTTCCATTAGTGTTTATACATATTTTCATACATCGTGTCTAAAGAAATATTTAAACTAAATCCTCTCTTCTATGAGAAAATAGGAACAAAAGCATGTCACTTGATGAATAAAGTGTGTATATATCTATATGTGCACCCTTACCTATCTTGGCATAGCTCTTTATCTTAAATGCTACCAGAACTATGATTCGGTGTACTCAGATAGAAAAATCTAGAGTATATGGTGTTTAAACTAATCTTTCATTGAACCATTAGTCTACTATTTTTATTTTTTAGAGTATTTGGGTCCTTGCGTGTCTTGCTGGTAAATATATAAAAATAAAATACCGTAGGGGCTTCCCCTACGGTCATGCTCTCCAAAAAATTCTATTTTCATTTTTTTAACTAGGTACTATTTTCATTTATTGTGTCATATGCGTATACATATAACAATGTCTTCAGTAATATGTTAATGGCGTGTATATCATAGGTATTTATCATCTCTCTAGCTAAGATAGTATTAGGTACAATGTGTGTCGGATATATAGCAATTTTCCCATGATTTAATCCATGAAACTACTAGATAAAACATGCCTAAATTCCTTGAGATTAATCTGGTCATGCAAATCATGATAGAATAGATAAGCAATAAGTCTAACCTGATTGGTAGGAACAACATATTAAGCAGTAACAAATTTGAACATATTGCTAGAAATAGTGTTTGAAGAAGGATTGTAGAGGTACGAGTCAAGAGTACATACGGTCTAAAAGATGAACCAGCGTAGGCGTCGCCGTTGGTTGAGAACCATATCACCAAAGGGGTTGTTGATGTCCAGGAAGAAATCTTCGTTGGGGAAGAAGTCCTTGACGTCTATTTTGCTTTCCGTAATGAAGAAATCGTGATTTTATATGATTACACTGTTATATTAATATGCTCAATGTTTAATTGCATCACTATATATTGCACTGTCGAAAACAAGCAAAAAAGAATCAAAACTGTGACACTATGCCGACGGTTCTAGATGTACATATGTGACCGTCGGCACAACACCGTTTACTGTCGCGCCGGCTATCCAGAAAAGGACACGTGAAAGCATGTCGATGGTTTAACCGTCGGCATAGTTCATGTAGGTGAGCCATCAGCGTCACGCACCAGTGAAGGACGCGTGGCAAAGCTACATCGACGGTTTAACCGTCGGCATAGCGCCACCACCGTTAATCTCCCACCGTTCGGTTAGCGCCCTGACAGCCGAAGCTGTGCCGATGGCTGAGAAAAACCGTCAGCATAGAGCGGCTATGCCGATGGGTTTACTTGGATGCCATCAACACGGTTTACCGACGGTGCTGACCCGACAGTCACCGTCGGCATAGGGCTGTGACGATAGTTTTGGCCCCTATGCTGACAACTAGTACCGTCGGCACAAAACCGTTTTACTGAGGGTACACACTTCTAAAAATAAATCCTTGAAATGTTTGGACTTTCTACTAATAAATTAATTTTCACTCCTCGAGACTCTAGCTCCCTGCTAGAGATGATTAGCGAGCGTTCACTGGACCATTAAGTTTACAAATAGCATTCAGCATAACGTGGTCAACCGATGAAACTTGAGAATGACACAAGGTGAAGCAGATAAGTGCAGTAAACGAGATTCGCAAAAAAAAAAAAGTGCAGTAAACGACGATCATAATCCGGGTCAAAGTATAGGGTGTATTGAAGAATATGGCCAGGGAAGCTTTGGGCTGTAGTCCGGTACGTAGGTGTATGCGTAAAGGAGACATGAAGCTGTTTCGATGATTCGAAGGAAGAAGAAACTACGCGCGGACGCACACACAAGCAACACTCTGCTTTGGTTTATACACATTAAGATGGCGTACTCTTGGAAAAGTTACTGCTCCGGATTTGTCAATTTCACAATGTAACTACTCGTAGGAAGCAATCTCTCTTGGTCAAAGGTTAATGCGGTAATGCATTGTTCACTCCAAGAATGATAAACCGTGCAGGTGGCCATGGAAGGAAATGATATCAGGTGACAACACAGCTAATAAGATCTCAGAATTCATTTTAGAGTGTAATGTCACAAATGTTAGGGTTAATACGCTTGTATTACCAGGCAAGCCAAAGGCCACAAGAGATAGATACATGAGCAGCGCATAATGCAGAAAGCCCCCTAACATATGGGAAAACTACAATAGACAGATATATACATCTAACACCCCCTCAAACTCATGTGGATCCACAACACTGAGTTTGGAGAGTAAGAAATCATGCTGCGCTTCGAGTCTGTGCCTTCGTAAAGAAATTCGCCAACTGCAAATCTGAAGGCACATAATGAACCGCAACAACATCATCCTGTACTTGTGCACGTGTGTAAAAAGCATCAACACCGATATGCTTGGTTAGCTCATGCTTGACCGGATCACGTGCAATACTGATAGCACCTGTACTGTCAGACAAAAGTGGAGTGGGTGTCGTAACAGAGACCCCAAAATCTGCAAGCAACCACCGTAACCAAGTCACCTCAGCAATCAACAAAGCCATAGCCCGCAACTCAGCCTCAACACTCGAACGGGAAACTGCGACCTGTTTCTTCGTCTTCCAAGCAACAAGAGAACCACCAAGAAACACACAGTAAGCAGAAAGCGAACGACGATCCGTAGGATCACTCGCCCACGTAGCATCCGAATAGCACTGAAGCTGGAGAGAGCTGGAACGGGGAAAGAAAAGGCGACGAGTGATCGTGCCACGAAGATAACGAAGAACATGGAGGAGATGACTATAGTGAATAAGTGGTAGGAGCTGAGACAAACTGACTCAGAATATGAATCTGATAAGAAATATCAGGATGAGTGACAAAGATACACAAGACTCCCAACAAGATGGCGATAACGGGTGTGACTGGAAGAGGATCACCACAGAGGACGAAGCTTAACATTAAGCTCCAGGAGTATCGACTGCGCTCATCCCCAAGAGCAACACGAGCAAGAAGATCCTGAATGTACTTTTCCTGAGAGATAGAAAAGCCATCAGAAGTGGAGGAAACCTCAATTCCAAGAAAATAGCGAAGAGGACCAAGATCAGTCATAAGAAACTGATCACGAAGACGAGCCTTGACGAAGGAAATATACTCAGGATCATCACCAGTAATGATCATATCATCAACATAGAGAAGAAGAGTACGTCCACGAGGAGAAGTGTGAACGAAAGTGCCGGATCATGAAGACTAGGAGAGAAACCAGAAGAGGTCACCACAGAGAGAAGCGCTCAAACCAGGCACGAGGGCCTGCTTTGAGACCATAGAGAGAACGTCGAAGACGACAAACCATCCCATCGGGAACAGAATACCCAGGAGGAGGCTGCATGTAAACCTCCTCACTCAACTCGCCATTAAGAAAAGCATTATGAACATCAAGCTGGGAGACAGACCAGCGGCGAACAGAAGCAACATCAAGAAGGGTACGCACAGTAGTCATATGAGCCACAGGGCAAAAGTCTCATCATAGTCACGGCCGTGCTCCTGCTGAAAGCCACGAGCCACAAGACGCACTTTATAGCGCTCAAGAGATCCATCAGAGCGAGTCTTAATTTTATAGACCCACTTACACGTGATAGGACGAACACCAGAAGGGGGAGAAACAAGATCCCAAGTGCCGCGCTCAAGCGCAGCGATCTCTCATCCATGGCAAGCCGCCATTCAGATGACGCCGGCATCCCGATAAGAAGTCGGCTCGGAACGACAGAGAGACCATACCGACTAGGAGAGTAACAAGCTGGAGCACGACGCTGACGGACAGGCCGTGAAGGGGAAAGGTCATCACCGGAGGACAACTCATCGAAGAAGAGAAGAAGGACAAGATCGAAGGATCCGAAGCCGGAGAACGAGGAGTACAAGGTGGACTAGACGGATGAGAGGATGGCGCCGAAGGGGGCGCATCAGGACTAGGGGAGGAGACGGATAGCAGGGGGTGGTCCTAAAAAGAAGAAAAGAGATATCATCCACCGGGTAAGTACCCGAGGTGGGACGAGGATAGAAGGGACGCGTCTCATCAAACGTGACATCACGAGAGATGCGCATCCGACGACCAACGGGGTCCCAACAACGGTAGCCCTTATGCTCATCATCGTATCCGAGAAAAACACACTCAACAGACTGAGCGGTCAGCTTGGTGCGATCGCGAGGAGGGAGAAGAACATAGCAAACGCAACCAAATAAACGAAGTGTCGAGTAATCTGGAGAGCAACCAGAAAGACGCTCGAGAGGAATGCCACCTTGAAGGGCAGCAGAAGGCTGAATGTTAATGAGGTAAGTCGATGTAGCGACAGCCTCAGCCCAGAAATGCGGCGGAAGAGAGGAAGCAATCATCATAGCACGGGTAGTCTCAAGAATATGACGATGCTTACGCCGGTGATGCGTGTAGTTGACACGTCCGTTGGGAACCCCAAGAGGAAGGTGTGATGCGCACAGCGGCAAGTTTCCCTCAGTTAGAAACCAAGGTTTAATCGAACCAATAGGAGTCAAGAAGCACGTTGAAGGTTGATGGCGGTGGGATGTAGTGCGGCGCAACACTAGAGATTCCGGCGCCAACGTGAACGCACAACACACCAAAGTACTTTGCCCCAACGAAATGGTGAGGTTGTCAATCTCACCGGCTTGCTGTAACAAAGGATTAACCGTATTGTGTAAAGATGATTGTTTGCAGAAAACAAAGAAACAAGTATTGCAGATTTGTATTTCAAGATTAAAAGAATGGACCGGGTCCACAACACTAGAGGTGTCTCTCCCATAAGATAAAAGCATGTTGGGTGAACAAATTACAGTCGGGCAATTGACAAATAGAGAGGGCATAACAATGCACATACATGACATGATAAGTATAGTGAGATTTAATTGGGCATTACGACAAAGTACATAGACCGCCATCCAACCGCATCTATGCCTAAAAGTCCACCTTCAAAGTTATCATCCGAACCTCCAGTATTAAGTTGCAAAGCAACAGACAATTGCATTAAGTATGGTGCGTAATGTAATCAACAACTACATCCTCGGACATAGCGCCAATGTTTTATCCCTAGTGGCACAAAGACAACACAACCTTAGAACTTTCTCTCACTGTCCTGTGTCACGCATGAACCCACTATCGAGCATAAGTACTCCCTCTTGGAGTTAAAAGTAAAAACTTGGCCAGAGCCTCTACTAGAAACGGAGAGCATGCAAGATCATAAACAACACATGTATAATAACTTGATAATTAACATGACATGGTATTCTCTATCCATCGGATCCCGACAAACACAACATATAGAATTACAGATAGATGATCTTGATCATGTTAGGCAGCTCACAAGATCCAACAATGAAGCACAATGAGGAGAAGACAACCATCTAGCCACTGCTATGGACCCATAGTCCAGGGGTGAACTACTCACTCATCACTCCGGAGGCGACCATGGCGGTGTAGAGTTCTCCGGGATGAATCCCTCCCCAGGTGCCGGAGGAGATCTCTAATCCCCGAGATGGGATCGCGCGCGGCCTTAGTAAGGTTTTCCGTATCGTGGTTTTCGCCTCGGGGGTTTCGCACCGAGGCTTTAAGTAGGCAAGGGCGTTGGGGCGACGAGGCCACACCATAGGCGGCGCGGCCCCCCCGGGCCGCGCCGCCTTGTGGTTTGGCCACCTCGTGGCCCCACTTCGTGTGTTCTTCGGTCTGGAAGCCCGTGGAAAAATAGGACCCCGGGTCTTCGTTTTCGTCCAATTCGAGAATATTTCGTTACTAGGATTTCTGAAACCAAAAACAGCAGGAACTGCACTTCGGCATCTTGTTAATAGGTTAGTTCCGTAAAATGCACGAATATGACATAAAGTGTGCATAAAACATGTAGGTATCATCAATAATATGGCATAGAACATAAGAAATTATCGATACGTCGGAGACGTATCAAGCATCCCAAGCTTAGTTCTGCTCGTCCCGAGCAGGTAAAACGATAACAAAGATAATTTCTGAAGTGATATGCCATCATAACCTTGATCATACTATTTGTAAACATATGTAGTGGATGCAGCGATCAAAACAATGGTGATGACATGAGTAAACAAGTGAATCATATAGCAAAGACTTTTCATGAATAGTACTTCAAGACAAGTATTAATAAGTCTTGCATAAGAGTTAACTCATAAAGCAATAAATCAAAGTAAAGGTATTGAAGCAACACAAAGGAAGATTAAGTTTCAGCGGGTGCTTTCAACTTGTAACATGTATATCTCATGGATAATTGTCAACATAGAGTAATATAACAAGTACAATATGCAAGTATGTAGGAATCAATGCACGGTTCACACAAGTGTTTGCTTCTTGAGGTGGAGAGATAGGTGAACTGACTCAACATAAAAGTAAAGAGAATGGTCCTTCAAAGAGGAAAGCATCGATTGCTATATTTGTGCTAGAGCTTTTATTTTGAAAACATGAAACAATTTTGTCAACGGTAGTAATAAAGCATATGAGTTATGTACATTATATCTTACAAGTTGCAAGTCTCATGCATAGTATACTAATAGTGCCCGCACCTTGTCCTAATTAACTTGGACTACCGGATCTTTGCAATGCACATGTTTTGACCAAGTGTCACAATGGGGTACCTCCATGCCACTGTACAAAGGTCTAAGGAGAAAGCTCGTGCATTTTGGATTTCTCGCTTTTGATTATTCTCAACTTAGACATCCATACCGGGACAACATGGACAACAGATAATGGACTCCTCTTTAATGCATAAGCATGTGGCAACAATTATTATTCTCATATGAGATTGAGGATATATGTCCAAACTGAAACTTCCACCATGAATCATGGCTTTAGTTAGCGGCCCAAAGTTCTTCTCTAACAATATGCATGCTCCAACCATGAAGGTGGTAGATCTCTCTTGCTTCAGACAAGACGGACATGCATAGCAACTCACATGATATCCAACAAGGAATAGTTGATGGCGTCCCCAAACATGGTTATCGCACAACAAGCAACTTAATAAGAGATAAAGTGCATAAGTACATATTCAATACTACAATAGTTTTTAAGCTATTTGTCCCATGAGCTATATATTGCAAAGGTGAATGATGGAGTTTTAAAGGTAGCACTCAAGCAATTTACTTTGAATGGCGGATAAATACCATGTAGTAGGTAGGTATGGTGGACACAAATGGCATAGTAGTTGGCTCAAGGATTTTGGATGCATGAGAAGTATTCCCTCTCGATACAAGGTTTAGGCTAGCAAGGTTATTTGAAACAAACACAAGGATGAACGGTGCAGCAAAACTCACATAAAAGACATATGGTAAACATTATAAGACTCCACACCGTCTTCCTTGTTGTTCAAAACTCAATACTAGATGTTATCTAGACTCTAGAGAAACCAAATATGCAAACCAAATTAGCAAGCTCTAAGTGTTTCTTCATTAATGGGTGCAAATTATATGATGCAAGAGCTTAAACATGAGCACAACAATTGCCAAGTATCAAATTATCCAAGACATTATAGCAATTTACTACATGTATCATTTTCCAATTCCAACCATATAACAATTTAACGAAGATGAAACTTCGCCATGAATACTATGAGTAGAGCCTAAGGACATATTTGTCCATATGCAACAGCGGAGCGTGTCTCTCTCCCATAAAGTGAATGCTAGGATCCATTTTATTCAAACAAAACAAAAAACAAAAACAAACCGACGCTCCAAGCAAAGTACATAAGATGTGGCCGAAGAAAAATATAGTTTCAGGGGAGAACCTGATAATGTTGTCGATGAAGAAGGGGATGCCTGGGCATCCCCAAGCTTAGACGCTGAGTCTTCTTAACATATGCAGGGGTGAACCACCGGGGCATCCCCAAGCTTAGAGCTTTCACTCTCCTTGATCATATTGCATCATACTCCTCTCTTGATCCTTGAAAACTTCCTCCACACCAAACTCGAAACAACTCATTAGAGGGTTAGTGCATAATAAAAATTCATGTTCAGAGGTGACACAATCATTCTTAACACTTCCGGACATTGCATAAAGCTACCGGACATTAGTGGATCAAAGAAATTCATCCAACATAGCAAAAGAGGCAATGCGAAATAAAAGACAGAATCTGTCAAACAGAACAGTCCGTAAAGATGGATTTTATTAGGCCACCAGACTTGCTCAAACGAAAATTCTCAAATTGAATGAAAGTTGCATACATATCTGAGGATCATGCTCGTAAATTGGCGTAATTTTCTGAGCTACCTACAGGGAGATAGACCCAGATTCATGACAGCAAAGAAATCTGGAACTGCAGTAATCCAAATCTAGTACTTACTTTTCTATCAAAGACTTTACTTGGCACAACAAAACATAAAACTAAGATAAGGAGAGGTTGCTACGTAGTAAACAACTTCCAAGACACAAATATAAAACAAAAATACTGGAGTAAAAACATGGGTTGTCTCCCATAAGCGCTTTTCTTTAACGCCTTTCAGCTAGGCGCAGAAAGTGTATCTCAAGTAACATCGAAGGGTGGTGCACCTACAGCGGGGTTTGGAGTTTTCTCAACCATGCATAGTATATTAGATACATAAGTTTCAGCATCTCCCTTTTCATTAGTCTTGGGCTTGCTACTCTCATCAAACAAATTTTCAGGAACAAGCCAAGCATAGTTATGTTCTAGTGCATCATTCATAGCTAGGAGTTTACATGGTATTGGTGCTTTGATCTCCCCACCATCATTAGCATTATTAGTGTACCTTATCCTATCCATATCCATTTTTTCAAGGAGACCAACAAAATTAGTATGAGAACCAAGCATATTAAATTTAGCAAAGACTTTTCTAGCCTCTCTTGCTAGACCACCAAATTCTCTAAGAAGGGTTTCTAAAACAAAATCTTTCTTTTCCCCTCTTCCATATCACCAAGTGTAAGAAACATGTGTTGGATTATAGGATTGAGATTAACAAATTTAGTTTCCAACAGGCGAACTAAAGCAGCATCAGCAATTTCATAAGTGGGAGCAAGGTCTACCAAGTGTCTATCTTCGAAATCTTCAATGGTACTAATATGGGTGAAAAATTCTTCTATATTGTTCCTCCCAATTATAGACCCTTGTCCTACCGGTATGTTCTTTGTGTAAAATTAAAAGGAAACATGATGAATCAAGTAAAGTAAATGCAAGTAAACTAATTTTTTTGTGTTTTTGATATAGCAAACAAGATAGCAAATAAAGTAAAGCTAGCAACTAATTTTGTGTTTTGATATAAGTGCAGCAAACAAAGTAGTAAATAAAATAAAGCAAGACAAAAACAAAGTAAAGAGATTGAGAAGTGAGACTCCAGCAGGTCTTGATTCCTGCAACGGCGCCAGAAATTTGCTTGATGCGTGTAGTTGACACGTCCGTTGGGAACCCCAAGAGGAAGGTGTGATGCGCACAACGGCAAGTTTCTCAGTTAGAAACCAAGGTTTAATCGAACCAGTAGGAGTCAAGAAGCACGTTGAAGGTTGATGGCGAAGGATGTAGTGAGGCGCAACACCAGAGATTCCGGCGCTAACGTGGAACCTGCACAACACAACCAAAGTACTTGCCCCAACGAAACATTGAGGTTGTCAATCTCACCGGCTTGCTGTAACAAAGGATTAACCGTATTGTGTGGAAGATGATTGTTTGCAGAGAAAACAATAAAAACAAGTATTGCAGCAGATTTGTATTTCAGATGTAAAGAATGGACCGGGGTCCACAGTTCACTAGAGGTGTCTCTCCCATAAGATAAAAGCATGTTGGGTGAACAAATTACAGCCGGGCAATTGACAAATAGAGAGGGCATAACAATGCACATACATGACATGATAAGTATAGTGAGATTTAATTGGGCATTACGACAAAGTACATAGACCGCCATCCAACTGCATCTATGCCTAAAAAGTCCACCTTCAAGTTATCATCCGAACCCCCTCCAGTATTAAGTTGCAAAGCAACAGACAATTGCATTAAGTATGGTGCGTAATGTAATCAACAACTACATCCTCGGACATAGCGCCAATGTTTTATCCCTAGTGGCAACAGCACAACACAACCTTAGAACTCACCTGCCCTGTGTGTCAATGCACATGAACCCACTATCGAGCATAAGTACTCCCTCTGGAGTTAAAAGTAAAAACTTGGCCAGAGCCTCTACTAGAAACGGAGAGCATGCAAGATCATAAACAACACATGTATAATAACTTGATAATTAACATGACATGGTATTCTCTATCCATCGGATCCCGACAAACACAACATATAGAATTACAGATAGATGATCTTGATCATGTTAGGCAGCTCACAAGATCCAACAATGAAGCACAATGAGGAGAAGACAACCATCTAGCTACTCTATGGACCCATAGTCCAGGGGTGAACTACTCACTCATCACTCCGAGGCGACCATGGCGTGTAGAGTCCTCCCGGAGATGAATCCCCTCTCCGGTAGGGTGCCGGAGAGATCTCCCCGAGATGGGATCGGCGGCGGCGGCGTCTCGCAAGGTTTCGTATCGTGGTTTTTCGCCGTGGTTTCGCGACGGGAGGCTTTAAGAAGGGAAGCAGAGTCGGGGGCCGACGAGGGCCACTATAGGCGGCGCGGGGCCCCCGTCGCGCCGCTTTGTGGTTTGGGCTTACCTCGGGCCCCACTTCGTGTGTTCTGTCTTCTGAAGCTCCGTGGAAAAATAGGACCCCTGGGTCTCGCTTCGTCCAATTCCAGAATATTTCGCTACTAGGATTTTCGAAAACCAAAACAGAAACAGACTTGCACTTCGGCATCTTGTTAATAGGTTAGTTCCAAAATGTACGAATATGACATAAAGTGTGCATAACATGTAGGTATCATCAATAATATGGCATAGAACATAAGAAATTATCGATACGTTGGAGACGTATCACCCGGCGACACCATTTTGAGCATGGGCGCCGGGTGATACGTCTCAAACGTATCTATAATTTCTTATGTTCCATGCTACTTTAATGATGATACTCACATGTTTTATACACATTATATGTCATTATTATGCGTTTTCCGAAACTAACCTATTGACGAGATGCCAGCGCTTCGTTTTCGTTGTTTTTGGTTTCATAAATCCTAGTAAGGAAATATTCTAAATCGGACGAAATCAACGCCCAACATCTTAGAATTCCACGAAGCTTCCGTAACACCCTAGAGGGACCAGAGGAGGGCCACAGGGGGCCCACACGTGTGGGCGGTGCGGCCAAGGAGCCAAGCGCGCCGCCCTACTGTGTGGTGGCCCCGTCAGCCTTCCGACTCTGCCTCTTCGCCTATTTAAAGGTTCCTGACCTAAATCTTTGATACGAAAAAGCCACGGTACGAGAAACCTTCCAGAGCCGCCGCCATCGCGAAGCTCCGGGGGAGGTCTCTGTTCCGGCACGCCGCCGGACGGGGAAGTGCCCCGGAAGGCATCTCCATCGACACCACCGCCATCTCCATCAACGCTGCTGTCTCCCATGAGGAGGGAGTAGTTCTCCATCGAGGCTAAGGGCTGTACCGGTAGCTATGTGGTTAATCTCTCTCCTATGTACTTAAATACAATGATCTCATGAGCTGCCTTACATGATTGAGATTCATATGAGTTTTGTATCACTATTCATCTATGTGTTACTCTAGTGATGTTATTAAAGTATCTATTCCTCCATGATGTAATGGTGACAGTGTGTGCATCATGTAGTACTTGGCGTAGGTTATGATTGTAATCTCTTGTAGATTATGAAGTTAATTATTGCTATGATAGTATTGATGTGATCTATTCCTCCTTCATAGTGTGATGGTGATGAGTGTGTATGCTATGTTAGTACTTGGTGTAATTGCAATGATCTATCATGCACTCTAAGGTTATTTAAATATGAACATCGAATGATGTGGAGCTTGTTAACTCCGGCATTGAGGTGCTCTTGTAGCCCTACACAATTAGTGGTGTTCATCATCCAACAAGAGAGTGTAGAGTGGTTTTATTATGTGATCAATGTTGAGAGTGTCCACTAGTGAAAGTATGATCCCTAGGGCCTTGTTTCTAAGCATCGAAACTCCGTTTATTTACTGTTCGTTGCATGTTTACTCGCTGCCATATTTTATTCAGATTGCTATTACCACTCATATACATCCATACTACTTGTATTTCACTATCTCTTCGTCGAACTAGTGCACCTATACATCTGACAAGTGTATTAGGTGTGTTGGGGACACAAGGGACTTCTTGTATCGTGATTGCAGGTTGCTTGAGAGGGATATCTTTGACCTCTTCCTCCCTCGAGTTCGATAAACCTTGGGTGATCCACTTAAGGGAAACTTGTTGCTGTTCTACAAACCTCTGCTCTTGGAGGCCCAACACTGCCTACAAGAATAGAAGCACCAGACATCAAGCACTTTTCTCGCGCCGTTCCCGGGGTAAGGTAGGCACTCATACTCCGGGTCCTGTGTAACTAAGTTATTTTCTTTGCCGTTGTAAGTGCTCGAAGCTATTTGCTTTAGATCCTGCAATTGCATCTTTTTGTTTCTTGTTAAACACTAGTAAGGCATAATGGAAAACATCTATGAGCTTTTTAAACTATTTCCTGAGTCAAGACATGAATGGTTTAATGCGAAAATTAAAAACCTATGGAACCTTATTTGCATGCTAGTAGTAATATTAGTATGAACGCTTTGAACACCATTGTTGATAATGATATAGAAAATTCTAAGCTTGGGGAGGTCTGGTTTTGATGAAAATGATCTCTTTAGCCCTCCGGGTACTGAGGAGAAAGTTTATGTTGATTATGATATGCCTCCCATATATGATGATTGTAATGATAGTGGTCTTCTAGTGCCGCCTACTATGGAGGATAAATTTAATTATGATTATGATGTCTACGGGAGCTTCTATTCTTGTAGACAGTGTTGGGCCTCCAAGAGCAGAGGTTTGTAGAACAAAAGCAGTTTCTCTTAAGTGGATTACCCAAGGTTTATCGATCTCAGGAGGAAGAGGTCAAAGATATCCTCTCATGCAACCCCGCAACCACAAAGCAAGAAGTCTCTTGTGTCCCCAACACACCTAATAGGTGCACTAGTTCGCGAAGAGATAGTGAAATACATGTGGTATGAATAAGTAGTAGCAACGGCACGAAAAGTGCTTTGCCCAGGACAAGAACAAGCAGAGTAACGCAGCAGAGTAACGCAGTAAAACAAAAACAAGCAAAGATAGTAGTATTTAGGAACAAGGCCTAGGGATTAGACTTTCACTAGTGGACACTCAACATTGATCACATAACAGAATAGATAAATGCATACTCTACACTCTTGTTGGATGATGAACACATTGCGTAGGATTACACGAACCCTCAATGCCGGAGTTAACAAGCTCCACAATTCAATGTTCATATTTAAATAACCTTAGAGTGCAAGAAAGATCAACACGACTAAACCAAGTACTAACATAGCATGCACACTGTCACCTTCACGCTAAGTAGGAGGAATAGATCATATCAATACAATCATAGCAATAGTTAACCACAATCTACAAGAGATAATGATCATAGCATACGCCAAGTACTAACACGGATGCACACACTGTCACCATTACACCGTGCAGGAGGAATAAACTACTTTAATAACACATCACTAGAGTAGCACATAGATAAATTGTGATACAAAACACATTGCAATCATAAAGAGATATAAATAAGCACTTCACTACGCCATTCATAACAATGAATAAGTATTCTGTGAAATATAGCCTAAGAGACCCACACGGTGCACACACTGTCACCTTTACACATGTGGGACAAGGAGTCTCCCGAGATCACATAAGTAAAACTCAATTAACTAGCATAGTGACATCTAGATTACAAGCATCATCATATGAATCTCAATCATGTAAGGCAACTCATGAGATTATTGTATTGAAGTACATAGGAGAGAGATGAACCACATAGCTATCGGTACAGCCCCGAGCCTCGATGGAGAACTACTCCTCCTCATGGGAGCAGCAGCGTGATGAAGATGGCGGTGGAGATGGCAGCGGTGTCGATGGAGAAGCCTTCGGGCACTTCCCCTCCGGTGGGTGCCGGAACAGAGACTCTGTCCCGCATCTTGTCACGATGGCGGCGGCTCGGGAGGTTTTCCGTATCGTGGCTTTTTCATCGTGGGTTCGCGACGGAGGCTTTGCTAGGCGGAAGGGCAGAGCCTGGGGTTGACGAGGGGCCCACACCATAGGGCGGCGCGGGCTCCCCCTTGGCCGCGCCGCCATGTGGTGTCGCCACCTCGTGGCCCCACTTCGTATGCTCTTCGGTCTTCTGGAAGGTTCGTGGCAAAATAGGCCCCCGGTTCCTGTTTCTTCCACTCCGAGAATATTTCGTTACTAGGATTTCGAAACCAAAAACAGCAGAAACAGAACTCGCACTTCGGCATCTTGTTAATAGGTTAGTTCCAAATGCACGAATATGACATAAAGTGTGCATAAAACATGTAGGTATCATCAATAATATGGCATAGAACATAAGAAATTATCGATACGTCTGAGACGTATCAAGCATCCCCAAGCAGTTCTCTCGTCCCGAGTGGTAAAACGATAACAAAGATAATTTCAAGTGATATGCCATCATAACCTTGATCATACTATTTGTAAACATATGTAGTGAATGCAGCGATCATAACAATGGTAATGACATGAGTAAACAAGTGAATCATAAAGCAAAGACTTTTCATGAATAGTACTTCAAGACAAGCATCAATAAGTCTTGCATAAGAGTTAACTCATAAAGCAATAAATCAAAGTAAAGGTATTGAAGCAACACAAAGGAAGATTAAGTTTCAGCGGTTGCTTTCAACTTGTAACATGTATATCTCATGGATATTTGTCAATATAGAGTAATATAACAAGTACAATATGCAAATATGTAGGAATCAATGCAAATCCACACAAGTGTTTGCTTCTTGAGGTGGGAGAGATAGGTGAACGACTCAACATAAAAGTAAAGAGAATGGTCCTTCAAAGAGGAAAGCATCGATTGCTATATTTGTGCTAGAGCTTTTATTTTGAAACATGAAACAATTTTGTCAACGGTAGTAATAAATCATATGAGTTATGTACATTATATCTTACAAGTTGCAAGTCTCATGCATAGTATACTAATAGTGCCCGCACCTTTTCCTAATTAGCTTGGACTACCGGATCTTTGCAATGCACATGTTTTAACCAAGTGTCACAATGGGACCTCCATGCCGCCTGTACAAAGGTCTAAGGAGAAAGCTCGCATTTTGGATTTCGCTTTTGATTATTCTCAACTTAGACATCCATACCGGGACAACATGGACAACGATAATGGACTCCTCTTTAATGCATAAGCATGTGGCAACAATTATTATTCTCATATGAGATTGAGGATATGTGTCCAAAACTGAAACTTCCACCATGGATCATGGCTTTAGTTAGCGGCCCAAAGTTCTTCTCTAACAATATGCATGCTCCAACCATAAAGGTGGTAGATCTCTCTTACTTCAGACAAGACGGACATGCATAGCAACTCACATGATATTCAACAAAGAATAGTTGATGGCGTCCCCACAAGCATGGTTATCGCACAACAAGCAACTTAATAAGAGATAAAGTGCATAAGTACATATTCAATACCACAATAGTTTTTAAGCTATTTGTCCCATGAGCTATATATTGCAAAGGTGAATGATGGAATTTTAAAGGTAGCACTCAAGCAATTTACTTTGGAATGCGGAAAAATACCATGTAGTAGGTAGGTATGGTGGACACAAATGGCATAGTGGTTGGCTCAAGTATTTTGGATGCATGAGAAGTATTCCTCTCGATACAAGGTTTAGGCTAGCAAGGTTATTTGAAACAAACACAAGGATGAACGGGACAGCAAAACTCACATAAAAGACATATTGTAAACATTATAAGACTCCATACCGTCTTCCTTGTTGTTCAAAACTCAATACTAGATGTTATCTAGACTCTAGAGAAACCAAATATGCAAACCAAATTAGCAAGCTCTAAGTATTTCTTCATTAATGGGCAAAGTATATGATGCAAGAGCTAAAACATGAGCACAACAAATTGCCAAGTATCAAATTATCCAAGACATTTTAGAGTTACTACATGTAGTATTTTCCAATTCCAACCATATAACAATTTAACGAAGAAGAAACTTCGCCATGAATACTATGAGTAGAGCCTAAGGACATATTTGTCCATATGCTACAGCGGAGCGTGTCTCTCTCCACACAAAGAATGCTAGGATCTATTTTATTCAAACAAAACAAAAACAAAACAAACCGACGCTCCAAGCAAAGTGCATAAGATGTGACGGAATAAAAATATAGTTTCAGTGGAGGAACCTGATAATGTTGTCGATGAAGAAGGGGATGCCTTGGGCATCCCTTAGACGCTTGAGTCTTCTTAGAATATGCAGGGGTGAACCACCGGGGCATCCCCAGACTTTTCACTCTTCTTGATCATAGTATATCATCCTCCTCTCTTGACCCTTGAAAACTTCCTCCACACCAAACTCGAAACAACTCATTAGAGGGTTAGTGCACAATAAAAATTAACATGTTCAGAGGTGACACAATCATTCTTAACACTTCTGGACATTGCATAAAGCTACTGGACATTAATGAATCAAACAAATTCATCCAACATAGCAAAAGAGGCAATGCGAAATAAAAGGCAGAATCTGTCAAAACAGAACAGTCCGTAAAGATGGATTTTATTAGGGCACCAGACTTGCTCAAATGAAAATTCTCAAATTGAATGAAAGTTGCGTACATATCTGACGATCATGCACGTAAATTGGCTTAATTTTCTGAGCTACCTACAGAGAGGTAGACCCAGATTCGTGACAGCAAAGAAATCTGCATAGTAATCCAAATCTAGTACTTACTTTACTATCAAAGACTTTACTTGGCACAACAAAACACAAAACTAAGATAAGAAGAGGTTGCTACAGTAGTAAACAACTTCCAAGACACAAATATAAAACAAAGTACTGTAGCAAAATAACACATGGGTTATCTCCCAAGAAGTTCTTTCTTATAGCCGTTTTAATGATGCACTGCAAGAAATAGTATTTGAAGCAAAAGAGAGCATCAAGAGGCAAATTCAAAACAAACTTAAGTCTAACATGCTTCCTATGCATAGGAATCTTGTAAATAAACAAGTTCATGAGGAGAAAAGTAACAAGCATAGGAAGATAAAACAAGTGTAGCTTCAAAAATTTCAGCACATAGAGAGGCATTTTAGTAACATGAAAATTTCTACAACCATATTTTCCTCTCTCATAATAACTTTCAGTAGCAACATGAGCAAACTCAACAATATAACTATCACATAAAGCATTCTTATCATGAGTCTCATGCATAAAATTATTACCTCCACATAAGCATAATCAATTTTATTAGTAATAGTGGGAGCAAATTCAACAAAGTAGCTATCATTATTATTCTCATCAAGTGTAGGAGGCATAGTATAATCACAACAAAATTTACTCTCCATAGTAGGTGGCACCAAAAGACCACTATCATTATAATCATCACATATGGGAGGCAAAGTATCATCAAAGAAAATTTTCTCCTCAATGCTTGGGGGACTAAAAAGATCATGAAAACCAGCTTCCCCAAGCTTAGAACTTTCTATATCATTAGCAACAATGGTGTTCAAAGCGTTCATACTAATATTACTACCAGCATGCAAATAAGATTCCATAGGTTTTTTAATTTTCGCATCAAACAATCCATGTTTTAAATCAGGAAATAGAATAAGAAGCTCATTGTTGTCCATTATGCTAAACTAGTGTAAACAAGAAACAAAAAGATGCAATTGCAGGATCTAAAGGAAATAGCTTTGAGCACAAACACAATGGCGCCAGAAAAGTACTGTTACCTGGAACCGGAGTATGAGTGCCTTTTTACCTTTCCTCCCCGGCAACGGCGCCAAAAGTGCTTGATGTCTACGGGAGCTTCTATTCTTGTAGACAGTGTTGGGCCTCCAAGAGCAGAGGTTTGTAGAACAGCAGCAAGTTTCCCTTAAGTGGATCGGTTTATCGAACTCAGGGAGGAAGAGGTCAAAGATATCCCTCTCATGCAACCCTGCAACCACAAAGCAAGAAGTCTCTTTGTGTTCCCAACACACCTAATAGGTGCACTAGTTCGGCGAAGAGATAGTGAAATAGGTGGTATGAATAAGTAGTAGCAACGGCACCGTAAAAAGGCTTTGCCAGTAAATAAAACAAGTTGGTAGTAACGTTGAAAGAGTAACGCAGCAGAAAAGCAAGAACAAGCTGCGACAGCGTATTTAGGAACAAGGCCTAGGGATTAGACTTTGGGGACACTCTCAACATTGATCACATAACAAAATAGATAAATGCATACTCTACACTCTTGTTGGATGATGAACACATTACGAGGATTACACGAACCCTCAATGCCGGAGTTAACAAGCTCCACAATTCAATGTTCATATTTAAATAACCTTAGAGTGCAAGAAAGATCAACACGACTAAACCAAGTACTAACATAGCATGCACACTGTCACCTTCACGCCAAGTAGGAGGAATAGATCATATCAATACAATCATAGCAATAGTTAACTTCACAATCTACAAGAGATCATGATCATAGCATACGCCAAGTACTAACACGGATGCACACACTGTCACCATTACACCGTGCAGGAGGAATAAACTACTTTAATAACACATCACTAGAGTAGCACATAGATAAATTGTGATACAAAACACATTGCAATCATAAAGAGATATAATAAGCACTTCACTACGCCATTCATAACAGTGAGTAAGTATTCTGTGAAACCCTAAGAGACCCACACGGTGCACACACTGTCACCTTTACACACGTGGGACAAGGAGTCTCCGGAGATCACATAAGTAAAACTCAATTAACTAGCATAGTGACATCTAGATTACAAGCATCATCATATGAATCTCAATCATGTAAGGCAACTCATGAGATTATTGTATTGAAGTACATAGGAGAGAGATGAACCACATAGCTACCGGTACAACCCCGAGCCTCGATGGAGAACTACTCCCTCCTCATGGGAGCAGCAGCGGTGATGAAGATGGCGGTGGAGATGGCAGCGTGTCGATGGAGAAGCCTTCCGGGGCACTTCCCCGTCCCGGCAGTGCCGGAACAGAGACTCCTGTCCCCCAGATCTTGGCTTCGCGATGGCGACGGCTCTAGAAGGTTTTCCGTATCGTGTTTTTTCGCATCGGGGTTTCATGACGAGGCTTTAAGTAGGCGGAAGGGCAGTCGGGGGGCTCCCGAGGGGCCCACACCATAGGCGGCGGCCCCCCCTTGGCCGCGCCGCCATGTGGTGTCGCCACTCGTGGCCCCACTTCGTATGCTCTTCGGTCTCTCGAAGGGAAAATAGGGGCCCCTGGGTCTTCATTTCGTCCAATTCCGAGAATATTTCGTTACTAGGATTTTGAAACCAAAAACAGCAAAACAAAGAACTGCACTTCGGCATCTTGTTAATAGGTTAGTTCCAGAAAATGCACGAATATGACATAAAGTGTGCATAAAACATGTAGGTATCATCAATAATATGGCATAGAACATAAGAAATTATCGATACGTCGGAGACGTATCAAGCATCCCCAAGCTTAGTTTGATGAGAATAATAATGATAGCTACTTTGTTGAATTTGCTCCCACTACAATTAATAAGAATGACTATGCTTATGTTGGGAGTAGTAATAATTTTATGCATGAGACTCATGATAAGAATGTTTTATTTGATAGTTATATTGTTGAATTTGTTCATGATGCCACTGAAAGTTATTATGAGAGAGGGAAACATGGCTATATGCATCTTAATAACATTAAGTTTCCCCTCTTTATGTTGAGAATTTTGAAGTTACTCGTGTTTTATCTTTCTATGCTTGTTGCATTATGCTTCATGAATTTGTTTATTTACAAGATTCCTTTTCATAGGAAGTGGGTTAGACTTAAATTTTTTTATATGCTTGATGCTCTCTTTTGCTTCAACTCTTATTTCTGCGAGTGCATCATTAAACTGCTGAGCCCATCTTAATGGCTATAAAGAAAACACTTCTTGGGAGATAACCCATGTCTTTATTTTACTACAGCAATTTTGTTTTATATTTGAGTCTTGGAAGTTGTTATTACTGTAGCTCTCCTTATCTTTATTTTATTGCATTTTTGTGCCAAGTAAAATCTTTGATAGTAAAGTCAATACTAGATTTGGATTACTGCGCAGAAACAGATTTCTCAGCACGAATTTCAATATGCCTCTCTGTAGGTAACTCGTAAAATCTGCCAATTTACGTGGGTGATCCCCAGATATGTACAACTTTCATTCAATTTGAGCATTTTCATCTGAGCAAGTCTGGTGCCTCTAAAAAGTTCGTCTTTACGGACTGTTCTGTTTTGACAGATTCTGCCTTTTATTTCACATTGCCTGTTTTGCTATGTTTGATGGATTTCTTTATTCCATTAACTTTCAGAAGCTTTGTGCAATGTACAGAAGTATTAAAAATGATTGTGTCACCTCTGAACATGTGAATTTTTGATTATGCACTAACCCTCTAATGAGTTTGTTTTAAGTTTGGTGTGGAGGAAGTTTTCAAGAGTCAAGAGAGGAGGATGATACAATATGATCAAGAAGAATGAAGAGTCTAAGTTTGGGGATGCCCCCCGTAGTTCATCCCTGCATCTCTATCTCTACTACTAATAAAAGACCCAGAGGGGCTGATCCAAACAATCTGGGACGTACAATCCATTTATCCAATGGCTCACATCTAACCCGTGTTTGACGGGAGCGGATAACGCTAATCTAATTTCCCGCCGACTTGCATCTGAACTAATCGATCGTAATTGCAACCATCCTCATCCTTTCTCAACCGCAGACCTGCACGCTGCGGCGCTCCACGTCGTCGTGCCCGCGAGAACGTCGCCGCCTTGTTCCCTGCGAGGTGGCGTGCTCGCGCCCTGCCCGCCGCCGCACCCGCCGCCGTCCATCTCAAGCACGATGTCGTCACGCCACCAATGACAATCTTCATCGCGTGGCCGGATCCTAAACCGCTCTGCCGGGGACGGTTTCTGTGGCCGTGAAGGAAGATGGAACCGCGACCCGCATGGATCTGGCCACTCCATCACCGCCAGGACGGTTGTCCCGGCCGCGACGGCGCTGTAGCTGTAGCTGCATCTTCCTCTGTCTCTCTTCTGGCCGGTGCGACTCTCCTTCCGAACATAGATAATTTGCTCATGTTATCAGACAATAGTTTAACATTGCTATGCCATATCTCGCTTGCAGATGACAAATCAATCAAGTGAATATTTGATTCGACGGGGAATATTCAGACCTTTGCATGGTTACTGTACGACCTCTTCATGCTGATATAGAGGTTCTTGATCTGCAATGTTCATCTACGAATAATTCCTACTTAAACTTTTCCTTGTACAGGGAAAAAAATGTCACTGCAGTCTGTGCTTCTATTTCAGCTGGAGGGATTAATACACGATCAGATGATGATTATTTGATGTATCTTCTGTAGAATTGAAACTTACTGAAATTATGTGATGATGATTTGATAATCCGTTCGAGGAAAACAACATATCTACAGCCGGGAAATCCTTCTATGTAATATAGGAGGAAAAGTGACATATTCGTAGAATCTGTCTGTGTTAGAACTTAGAACTTCACATTTAGGATGCGATTCATTTAAATCCTATTGCTAACCATTTACTATTAATGAAATATTTCCCGATTCAGATATTTCTCATCATGAAAATGATTTAGTAAATTAACGAAAAATATAATTTTGCACTGAGAAGCTCACCTTTTCTCTGTTACATATGCCACATATGACACCTTCTTCTTTTCTTGTATTCTTTATGATAGAGCTTTATTATTAATTGGTATTTGTTGTGCTTACTGAGATATTTGACAATCTATTCAATTTAGCACCACTTTTGTGTAGAGTTGGATCCGTATTGGAGATGGAGACTTTTATGATCAAACAAAGGGCATTAAATTCGTTCAAGGTCTTTGCTGGTTTCTAGCTTAAGAAAAATCTAGAATTTTTGTCTATTTACGAGAATATTATTTCTGTAATTGTAATTTAGAGTTGTCTACTTTAGCATGTGTGCGTTTTATTGTAACTTTAAACCTTACTTTGCTTGATCTTGAAAGGTGTATACATTTTTATGACGAAGAAATGATATATTTCGCTTAATCCATTTTATATGATTTTATGCCAGTTTCAAAGAAAAAATAGTTGTGTGGTAGACATGGTGACAAGGTGCACACGATGTGACTGAATGTGTAGGTTTTCTTGACGTGAGTCCATAAAGCTCCATCTTTTCTATATCTATGTAGTAATTCATCTCCGTACGCACATTGTTCGTTCTTTTGACACACTTTGTACCCCTGTTTGAAAAACAGACATTGCACATGGGTTGGTTAATAATTTGTGTATTACTTTTGTTTGATTTTTTAAAAAGGATGCTGCCATCGTATTGCTGCTTAATCTGGTTAACACGTGTGGTGCACGTGCTCGATTACTAGTATTTTAAGAAGACTCAAGCATCTAAGCTTGGGGATGCCCAAGGCATCCCCTTCTTTATCGACAACTTATCAGGTTTCTTCTCTTGAAACTATATTTTTATTCGGTCATATCTTATGTGCTTTACTTGGAGCGTCTGTGTGCTTTTATTTTTGTTTGTGTTTGAATAAAATATGATCCATCATGCTTGTTTGGGAGAGAGACACGCTCCGCTGTTTCGTATGAACACATATGTTCTTAGCTTTATCTTTAATGTTCATGGCGAAGATTGAAACTGCTTCGTTCATTGTTATATGTTTGGAAACAGAAAATGCTGCATGTGATAATTGGTATAATGTCTTGAATAAATTGATACTTGGCAATTGTTGTGCTCATATGGATCATGTTTAAGCTCTTGCATCATTTACCTTGTACTCATTAATGAATAACTACATAGAGCTTGTTAAAATTTGGTTTGCATGATTGATCTCTAGAGTCTAGATATTTTCTGGTTAAGGTGTTTGAACAACAAGGAGACAATATAAAGTCTTATAATAGTTACAATATGTTCATATGTGAGCTTTGTTGCACCTTTTATACTTGAGTTTGCTTCAAACAACCTTGCTAGCCTAGCCTTGTATTGAGAGGAATTCTTCTCGTGCATCCAAATCCTTGAGCCAAAAACTATGCCATTTGTGTCCACCATACCTACCTACTACATGGTATTTCTCCGCCATTCCAAGTAAATACTTCATGTGCTACCTTTAAACAATTCAAAAGCTATTATCTCTTATTTGTGTCAATGTTTTATAGCTCATGAGGAAGTATGTGGTGTTTTATCTTTCGATCTTGTCATTTACTTTTGACAGACTTTCACAATGGACTAGTGGCTTCATCCGCTTTTCCAATAATTTTGCAAAAAGAGCTGGCAATGGGGTGCCCAGCCCCAATTAATTAACTTGCATTAATAATTCTCTTCACATGTTTTGCCCCGATTCATCAGTAAGCCACTTAATTTTGCAAATAGACACTCCTTCATGGTATGTGAATGTTGGAAGGCACCCGAGGATTCGGTTAGCCATGGCTTGTGTAAGCAAAAGATTGGGAGGAGTGTCATCTATAAATAATGAAACTAAAATACATGTGTAAACAAAAGAGAAGAGGGATGATCTACCTTGGCTGGTAGAGATAACGTCCTTCATGGGAGCCGCTCTTGAAAGTCTGGTTGATAAGGTAGTTAGAGTACCCATTACCATCCGTTGACAACAACAAACACCTCTCAAAACTTTACTTTATGCTCTCTATATGATTTCAAAACTTAAAAGCTCTAGCACATGATTTAATCCATGCTTCCTGCTGAAGGGCCTATCTTTTTACTTTATTGTTGAGTCACTTTTACTCATTCTTTCTATCTTAGTTAAACACTTGTATCATCGTGTGCATTGATTCTTACATGTTTACCTATTGCACTTGTTATATTACTTTGTATTGACAATTATCCATGAAATATACATGTTGAAGTTGAAAGCAACCGCTGAAACTTATATCTTCCTTTGTGTTGCTTCAAAGCTTTTTACTAAGAATTTATTGCTTTATGAGTAACTCTTATGCAAGTCTTATTGATGCTTGTCTTGAAAGTACTATTCATGAAAAGTCTTTGCTATATGATTCATTTGTTTACTCATTATCTTCATCATTGCTTTGAATCGCTGCATTCATCTCATATGCTTTACAATAGTATTGATCAAGATTATGATAGCATGTTGATGCGTGCAATTAACACACGTCCGTTGGGAACCCCAAGAGGAAGGTGTGATGCAGACAGTAGCAAGTTTTCCCTCAGAAAGAAACCAAGGTTTATCGAACCAGGAGGAGCCAAGAAGCACGTTGAAGGTTGATGGCGACGGGATGTAATGCGGCGCAACACCAGGGATTCCAGCGCCAACGTGGAACCCGCACAACACAACCAAAGTACTTTGCCCCAACGAAAAGTGAGGTTGTCAATCTCACCGCTTGTTGTAACAAAGGATTAACCGTATTGTGTGGAAGATGATTGTTTGCAGAAAAATGTAAAGAACAAGTATTGCAGAGATTGTATGCGATGTAAAGAATAGGACCGGGTTCACAGTCACTAGAGGTGTCTCTCCCATAAGATAAAAGCATGTTGGGTGAACAAATTACAATCGGGCAATTGACAAATAGAGAGGGCATAACAATGCACATACATGACATGATAAATATAGTGAGATTTAATTGGGCATTACGACAAAGTACATAGACCGCTATCCAAACATGCATCTATGCCTAAAAAGTCCACCTGTGTTATCATCCGAACCCTTCCAAGATTAAGTTGCAAAACAACAGACAATTGCATTAAGTATGGTGCGTAATGTAATCAATAACTACATCCTTAGACATAGCATCAATGTTTTATCCCTAGTGGCAACAAAACATCCACAACCTTAGAACTTTCTGTCACTGTCCCAGATTTAATGGAGGCATGAACCCACTATCGAAAGCATAGTACTCCCTCTTGGAGTTAAGAGCAAAAACTTCGCCAGAGCCTCTACTAATAACAGAGAGCATGCAAGATCATAAACAACACATAGGTAATAACTTGATAATTAACATAACATAGTATTCTCTATCCATCGGATCCCGACAAACACAACATATAGTATTACGTAAGATGATCTTGATCATGTTAGGCAGCTCACAAGATCCGACAATGAAGCACAATGAGGAGAAGACAACCATCTAGCTACCGCTATGGACCCATAGTCCAGGGGTGAACTACTCACTCATCACTCCGGAGGTGACCATGGCGGTGAAGAGTCCTCCGGGAGATGATTCCCCTCTCCGGTGCCGGAGGAGATCTCCGTAATCCCCCGAGATGGGATTGGCGGCGGCGGCGTCTCAGTTTCTCGTATCGTGGCTCTCGGCATCTGGTTTCGCGACGGAGACTATTTGTAGGCGGAAGGGCAGGTAAAGAGGCGGTACGAGGGGCCCACACCATAGGTCGGCGCGCCGGCCCACCGCGCCGCCCTGTGTTTCGCCACCTCGTGGCCCACTTCGACTCTCCTTCGGTCTTCTGGAAGCTTCGTGGCAAAATAGGACCCTAGGCGTTGATTTCGTCCAATTTCGACAATATTTTATTAGGATTTGAAACCAAAAACACGTAAAACAAAGAATCGTTCTTCTGCATCTTGTTAATAGGTTAGTTCCAGAAATGCACGAATATGACATAAAGTGTGCATAAAACATGTAGATATCATCATAAATGTAGCATGGAACATAAGAAATTATCGATACGTCGAGACGTATCAGCATCCCCAAGTTTAGTTCTGCTCCCCGAGCAGGTAAAACGATAACAAAGATAATTTCTGAGTGACATGCCATCATAACCTTGATCATACTATTGTAAACATATGTAATGCAGCGATCAAAACAATGGTAATGACATGAGTAAACAAATGAATCATAAAGCAAAGACTTTTCATGAATAGTACTTCAAGACAAGCATCAATAAGTCTTGCATAAGAGTTAACTCATAAAGCAATAAATCAAAGTAAAGGTATTGAAGCAACACAAAGGAAGATCAGCGGTTGCTTTCAACTTATAACATGTATATCTCATGGATAATTGTCAACATAGAGTAATATAACAAGTGCAATATGCAAGTATGTAGGAATCAATGCACAGCTCACACAAGTGTTTGCTTCTTGAGGTGGAGAGAAATAGGTGAACTGACTCAACATAAAAGTAAAAAGAATGGTCCTTCAAAGAGGAAAGCATCGATTGCTATATTTGTGCTAGAGCTTTTATTTTGAAAACATGAAACAATTTGTCAACGTGTAATAAAGCATATGAGCATGTAAATTATATCCTACAAGTTGCAAGCCTCATGCATAGTATATAATAGTTCGCACCTTGTCCTAATTAGCTTGGACTACAGATCATCGCAATACACATGTTTTAACCAAGTGTCACAATGGGGTACCTCCATGCCGCCTGTGGTCTAAGGAGAAAGCTCGCATTTTGATTTCTCGCTTTTGATTATTCTCAACTTAGACATCCATACCGGACAACATGGACAACAGATAATGGACTCCTCTTTAATGCATAAGCATGTGACAACAATTATTATTCTCATATGAGATTGAGGATATATGTCCAAAACTGAAACTTCCACCATGAATCATGGCTTTAGTTAGCGGCCCAATGCTCTTCTCTAACAATATGTATGCTCCAACCATTAAGGTGGTAGATCTTTCAGACAAGACGGACATGCATAGTAACTCACATGATATGATATTCAACAAAGGCATATTGATGGCGTCCCTAAACATGGTTACCGCACAACAAGCAACTTAATAAGAGATAAAGTGCATAAGTACATATTCAATACCACAATAGTTTTAAGCTATTTGTCCCATGAGCTATATATTTTAAAGGCGAATGATGGAATTTTAAAGGTAGCACCCAAGAAATTTACTTTGGAATGGCGGAGAAATACCATGTAGTAGGTAGGTATGGTGGACACAAATGGCATAGTGGTTGGCTCAAGGATTTTGGATGCATGAGAAGTATTCCCTCGATACAAGGTTTAGGCTAGCAAGGTTATTTGAAACAAACACAAGGATGAACCGGTGCAGCAAAACTCACATAAAAGACATATTGTAAACATTATAAGACTCTACATCGTCCTTCCTTGTTGTTCAAAACTCAATACTAGAAATTATCTAGACTTTAGAGAGACCAAATATGCAAACCAAATTTAGCAAGCTCTAGGTGTTTCTTCATTAATGGGTGCAAAGTATATGATGCAAGAGCTTAAACATGAGCACAACAATTGCCAAGTATCAAATTATTCAAGACATTTTAGAATTACTACATGTAGCATTTCCATTCCAACCATATAACAATTTAACGAAGAAGATTCAACCTTCGCCATGAATACTATGAGTAAAGCCTAATGACATATTTGTCCATATGCAACAGCGGAGCGTGTCTCTCCCACACAATGAATGCTAGGATCCATTTTATTCAAACAAAACAAAACAAAAACAAACCGACGCTCCAAGCAAAGTACATAAGATGTGACGGAATAAAAATATAGTTTCAGGGGAGGAACTGATAATGTTGTCGATAAAGGGATGCCTGGGGCATCCCCAAGCTTAGACGCTTGAGTCTTCTTATGCAGGGTTGAACCACCGGGCATCCCCAAGCTTAGAGCTTTCACTCTCCTTGATCATATTGCATCATACTCCTCTCTTGATCCTTGAAAACTTCCCCCACACCAAACAAAACCCCATTAGAGGGTTAGTGGACAATAAAAATTAACATGTTCAGAGGTGACACAATCATTCTTAACACTTCTGGACATTGCATAAAGCTACTGGACATTAATGGATCAAAGAAATTCATCCAACATAGCAAAGAGGCAATGCTAAATAAAAGGGCAGAATCTGTCAAAACAGAATAATCCGTAAAGATGGATTTTATTGAGGCACCAGACTTGCTCAAAAGGAAATGCCCAAATTGAATGAAAGTTGCGTACATATCTGAGGATCACTCAAGTAAATTGGCAGATTTCTGAGTTACCTACACAGAATTAGGCCCAGATTCGTGACAGCAAAGAAACCTGTTTCTGCGTCCAAATCTAGTATTCACTTTACTATCAAAGACTTCACTTGGCACAACAAAACACAAAAATAAGATAAGGAGAGGTTGCTACAGAAGTAACCTCCAAGACTCAAATATAAAACAAAATACTGTAGTAAAAACATGGGCTGTCCCCATAAGCGCTTTTTCTTAACGCCTCGCCTAGGCGCGTAAAGTGACATCAAGTATGGATCGAGAGATGATGATCGATATTACATTGGGCTTTACCCTTACCTTTCTTGTTCTTTTTCTGCCTCTTTTAGTTTAGGAATATATGTCTTCCCCCTGGTGTAGAGGTGAATTTTAGGTGCCTTCTCCTCATGTCTATGACTCTGCCCTGGGTCACTTCAAGAAAGGACCTTCCATGTGATTTGTCCTGCTCTCAAGATCTAATTTGACAAGATAATCAATGGATATTGTTCTCCCAAGAATGGTTGTATGCACACCCGCAACTATTCCTTTAGGAATTATAACAAAGTATCAATAAGAGTTATCTTCCCCCTTCAAATAATTCCCAAAGTTTCTGCAAGATTTATGAATGATTTTAGGTATTAGCAAAATTCACAAATGCTTGGTAATATCACAATTAGCATGAAGAGTTTGATCCACCGATAATAATTTTAATAGTAGGATCCTATAATGAAGGTCTGTGAATACCAAAACTTGACCAAGACGGTTACGAGAGACCATACTTTCATTAAGCTTATATAACTTGTCTCAAGAGGTTTAATCTATTATAAATGCTAATAAGGGCTGAATCAAAGTTATTAGCTGAATCATGTGATGCAACCAACTTCTTTATGACATTAAAAGCTTGATCCCCATTGCAATGAAGGAAATCTCCTCCTACTAGAGCATCCAAGGCATATCTATAGCGAATCATAAGACCAAAATAAAAATTACTAAGGAGTAAACTTAGAGTCATTTGAGGTTCAGTTTTACGATAAGAAGTAAAAATCCTGGACCAAGCATCTTTAAAACTTTCCTCATCCCCCTTGTTTAAAAGTAAAAACTAATTTCTCAGGTGAAGAAGTAACAGGTACGGAGCTAGACATGGTAACAAAAGTAAACTAAATGTAAGTAACTAATTTTTTTTTTGTGCTTTTGATATAGAGTGCAAGACAATAAAATAAAGTAAAGCTAGTAACTAATTTTTTGTGTTTTGATATAATGTAGCAAACAAAGTAGTAAATAAAATAAAGCAAGACAAAAACAAAGTAAAGAGATTTAAAGTGGAGACTCCCTTGCAGCGTGTCTTGATCTCCCGCACCATGCGCCTTAAAAAATGCCTCCTTGATGCGTAATTACCACACGCTGCTAAACTCAAGAGGGTGTGATGCGTGATAGTGAGCAAGTCGTAAAGAAACCAAGGTTTATCAACCGTGAGGAGCTAACAGCTACTCATGAAGGTTGATGGTGATTTTAATGTACGCGCTAACACTGTGTGATTCCTAAGCACAACGTGAACTCGACAACACAATCCAGTGATTTGTCTCAAAACGAAATGTTAGTTGTCAATCTCACCGCTTGGCCGTGAATAAAGATTAACCGACAGGTGGAAGATGATTGTTTGCAAACAAGAAACAAGTATTGCAAAGAGATTGTATGCGATGTGAAAGAATAGGACCTGGTCCGTCAGCTCACTAGAGGTGTCTCTCCCATAAGATAAAAAGCATGTTCGGTGAACAAATTACAGTTGGGCAATGGACAAATAGAGAGGGCATAACAATGCACATACATGACATGATAAATATAGTAAGATTTAATTGGGCATTACTACACAAAGTACATAGACCGTTATCCAACTGCATCTATGCCTAAAAGTCCACCTTCAGAGGTTATCATCCGAACCCTTCCAGTATTAAGTTGCAACAGACAATTGCATTAAGCATGGTGCGTAATGTAATCAATAACTACATCCTAGGACATAGCATCAATGTTCTATCCCTAGTGGCAACAACACACCCACAACCTTAGAACTGTCACTGTCCCAGAATTAATGGAGGCATGAACCCACTATCGAGCATAAGTAATCCCCTCCTGGAGTTAAGAGCAAAAACTTGGCCACAGCCTCTACTAATAACTACAAGAACATAAACAACACATAGGTAATAACTTGATACAATTAACATAACAGGCATTCTCTATCCATCGGGACTCGCTAAACACAACATATAGTATTGGCTGTGATAGATGATCTTGATCATGTTAGGCAGCTCACAAGATCCGACAATGAAGCACAATGAGGATAAGACAACCCATCTAGCTACTGCCATGGACCCATAGTCCAGTGGGTGAACTACTCTACTCATCACTCCCAGGCACCACATGAAGAGTCCTCCTCGGAGATGAATCCCCTCTCCCAGGGTGCCGAGGAGACCTAATCCCCCGAGACGTGATTGGCTACGGGCGGGCGTCTCGGGCGTTAGTTTCCGCACGTGGCTCTCGCATCAAGCTCTCGCGACTTTGAGACTATTTGTAGGCGGAAGGGAAGGTAAAAGAGGGGCGGCACCCAGGGCCCACACCGTAGGCTCGCGCGCTAAGGCTCGCCGCGCGCCCCGTTTTCACAATTGCAGTGGTCTCACTCCTGACTCCCTCCTTCGGCCTCCGAGCTTGGGTGGCAAAATAGGAACTGGGTGCTACTCTCGTCCACCTCGGTACATTTTTTACTAGATTCTGCAAATTAAAAACAAGTAGAAAACAAAGAACTGCTCTTTCGGTATCTTGTTAATAGGTTAGTTCCAAAAAATGCACGAATATGACATAGTGTGCATAAAACATGTAGATATTATCATAAATAATGTAGCATGGAACATAAGAAATTATCGATACGGCGGAGACGTATCAGCATGTACAGAAATTATTCTTTTTATTGTTTACCTACTCGAGGGCGAGTAGGAACTAAGCTAGATGCTTGATACGTCTCAAACGTATCTATAATTTCTATGTTCCATGCTACTTTTTTTATGATGATACTCACATGTTTTATACAAATTATATGTATGTGTTTCCTAACTAACCTATTGACTAGATGCCGAAGTGCCAGTTCCAGTTCTACTGTTTTTGGTTTCATAAATCCTAGTAAGGAAATATTCTTGAATCGGAACGTAAATCAACGCCCAGCATCTTAGAATTCCACGAAGCTTCCAAAACACCGAAGAGGAGGCCACAGGGGGCCCACACGTGTGGGCGGCGCGGCCAAGGAGCCAGGCGCGCCCCCCTGTTGCACCGCCTCGTCGCCTCTCCGACTCCGCCTCTTCGCCTATTTGAAGCCTCCTAAATATTCATACTAAAAGCCACGGTACGAGAAACCTTCCGGTGAGCCACGCTATTCATGGCCAAGGTCCTGGGACAGGTTCTGCTCGCACGCCGCTGGACGGGGAAGGTCTCAAGGCATCTCCATCGACACCACCGGCATCTTCATCAACGCTGCTGCCTCCCATGAGGAGGGAGTAGCTTCTCCATCGAGGCTAAGGGCTGTACCGTAGCTATGTGGTTAATCTCTCCTCGTATGTACTTCAATACAATGATCTCATGAGCTGCCTTTCAGATCGAGATTCATATGAGTTTTGTATCACTATTCATCTATGTGTTACCTAGTGATGTTATTAAAGCACTCTCTATTCCTCCTCCATGATGTAATGGTGATACTGTGTGCATCATGTAGTACTTGGCGTAGGTTATGATTATTGTAATCTCTTGTAGATTATGAAGTTAATTATTGCTATGATAGTATTGATGTGATCTATTCTCCCTTCATAGTGTATGGTGACAGTGGGCATGCTATGTTAGTACTTGGTGTAATTGCAATGATCTAATGCACTCCAAGGTTATTTAAATATGAACATCGAATGTTGTGGCTTGTTAACTCCTCGGGCATTGAGGCTCTTGGTAGCCCTACCAATTAGTGTGTTCATCATCCAACAAGAGAGTGTAGGGTGGTATTATTATGTGATCAATGTTGAGAGTGTCCACTAGTGAAAGTATGATCCCTAGGCCTTGTTTCCAAACATCGAATCTCCGTTTATTTACTGTTCCACTGCATGTTTACTCGCTGCCATATTTTATTCAGATTGCTATTACCACTCATATACATCCATACTACTTGTATTTCACTATCTCTTCGCCGAACTAGTGCAACTATACAAGAGTATTAGGTGTGTTGGGGACACAAGAGACTTCTGTATCGTGATTGCAAGGTTGCTTGAGAGGGATATCTTTGACCTCTCCCTCCCCTGAGTTCGAGAAACCTTGGGTGATCCACTTATGGAAACTGCTGTCTGCCTTACAACCTCCGCCTGGAGGCCCAACACTGCTCACAAGAATAGAAGCACCGAGATATCACTGGACACGAGAACTCGGGCAATGGTTCCTCGTCACAAGAACACCACGCAGGTGTCGGGAGATATACTCTCCCGTGCAGTCAGGCACGAAACACACGAATATGCGTGGAATACTGAGTACGAACCATGGCTGCAAAACACTGATAAATAGAGAGCACCTCACTGCGAGAGTGCATAAGAAACAACCAGGTGTATCGCGAAAAATCATCAATAAACAAAATATAGTATCGATGACCCCCTTTCGAAGGAAAGGGAGCCGAACCCCAAACATCCGAATGAACTAAATCAAATGGTCGCTGACAAACGCACTAGTAGGATAGGGAAGCTAAATCTGTTTGCCTAACCTACAACCCTGACACGAATGCAAAGACACATCTCCTGAGATAGACCCCAGAAGACCACGACGAACTAATGACGATAAACAGGAGCCACAGAGGTGACCCAGCCGATGATGCCACTCAAGTGAAAAGATTCAGTGATGTGGCGCAACCGCAGAGAATCGCAGATGAAGTGGCGCAGATGAACGCGGCTGGGCCTAACTCCTGCAGCCCTGGGACCCAAGGCCGCGAGGGCCAGCTCCCAACCAGGCTCGTGTACGGGCAAATGTCCTGAACAGCACAAGAATCAGCGTCAAGAATGACGCGACAACCAGAATCGGTGAGCTGACAGCAGAAAACAAGTTCATCTTAAGACTAGGAACATGAGAAACATCAGGAACAAGAAAGAGGTAGAAAGGATGCCTCGACTGGAAACAGAAGAGAGGGTACCATCAGCCGTGATAACACGAACAGAGAAACAAGAGAGCGAAGAGAAAGAATAGAAGACGCAGAGGTCATATGAAAGGAAGTCTGCAATCCGCATACTATACCACGGGGATGACGACTGCACTGCAGGTGGAAGGTGGTGGTCATGGCGCGTAAGAGCTGTGCACAAAACCAATAGTAATCTGGTCAGAGAAGAGCCTGCATCAAAATGAGAAGACCACGAAGACCACTTCGACAATGTCCTGATCGATAGCGCAACGCAAGATCCCTACCAATCCTCACCACGGACGAGGGCATGCTGGGTGCGACGTAAGTCGGGGATCCCGTCAAAGAAGTAGAGAGACAGTGTGGCCAGTCCTGCCACAGTAGGTGCAAGGAAGTGATGTCGAACCACGAGGCTGCTGGGGCTGACGCTGGCCCTGGAATGGAGGAGTAGGGAGTATCGGCTGTGACGGAGACCGCAACGAAGCCGGCGGCATAGGAGGTCCATGATACGTCCCAAACGTATCTATAATTTCTTATGTTCCATGCTACTTTTATGATGATACTCACATGTTTTATACACATTATATGTCATTATTATGCATTTTCCGGCACTAACCTATTGACGAGATGTCGAAGAGCCAGTTGCTGTTTTCTTTTTGGTTTTAGAAATCTTAGTAAGGAAATATTCTCGAACTGACGAAATCAATGCCCGTGACCTATTTTTCCAGCCTAAGCTTCCGTAACACCCGAGAGTCACTGGGAGGGGGCCACAGGCTGACTAGATGGGACAGCATGCAGCGCGCTGTCGCCTGCGCCCTCATCACCGTGTCGTCAGCCTCTGCCACCCTCCGACTCGCCCCTCTTCGCCTATTTAAAGGTCCCCGACCTAAATCTTCGATACGGAAAAGCTACGGTACGAGAAACCTTCCGCAGCCGCCGCCATCGCGAGCCAAGATCTGGGGGACAGAGTTCCTCGTTCTAAGACGCTCGCCAGACGGGGAAGTGCCCCCGGAATGCATCTCCATCGACACCACCGCCATCTTCACCAACGCTGTGCCTCCCATGAGGAGGAGTAGTTCTCCACCAGAAGCTAAGGGTCACACTGTAGCTATGGTTAATCTCTCCCAGAGTGTACTTCAACATGAACAGATTCATGAGCGCTTACAGATTGAGATTCATATGAGTTTTGTATCACTATTAGTCTATGTGCTACTCTTGTGATGTTATTAAAGTAGTCTATTCCCTTCACGGTGTAATGGTGACAACAGTGTGCATCGTGTAGTACTTAGCGTAAGTTATGATCATAATCTCTTGTAGGTTATGGTTAATTATTAATATGATAGTATTGATGTTTATTCCCCCTTCGTAGTGTGATGGTGATAGGGGTGTATGCTATGTTAGTACTCGGTTTAAATTGCAAAGATCTATTATGCCTTAAAGGTTACTTAAATATGAATGTCAAATGTTGTATTTGTTAACTCCGCATTGAGGTGCTCTCAGAAATTCTACACAACGTAATGGTGTTCATTATCAAACAGTATATGTAGTACAAAGGAAGAGAACTTATTTATTTATGTGATCAATGTTGAGAGTGTCCACTAGTGGAAAGTATGATCCCTAGGCCTTGTTTCCAAATACTCCCAATCATCGCTGTTTACCGTTTTGCACGTATCTTACTTCCCTCGGTACATTACTGACTAACCGTACGCTAAGAAGCACTTTTCTCCGGCGCTGCTATCATCGTCATATTCATTCATGCCACTTGTATTTCACTATCTCACAACTAGTGCACCTATACATCCGACAAGTGTATTAGGTGTGTTGGGGATACAAGACTTCTTGTATCTTGATTGCAGGGTTGCTTGAGAGGGAGATCTTTGACCTCTTCCTCCCTGAGTTCGACAAACCTTGGGTGATCCACTTATGGGAAACTTGTCAGCTGCTCTACAAACCTCTATTTGGAGGCCTAACACTGTTTACAATAGTCAGAAGCACCCGAGACATCAAGTACTTTTCCCAAAGCTGCTGCCTGGGAGGAAAGGTAAAAGGCACTCATAACGGCCCCACGAATTCAAGTAATTTTCATGTCGTTGTATGTGTGTCGAAGTCATTTCTAGATCCCGGTAATTGCATCTTTTTGTTTCTTGTTAAACACTAGTAAGGCATAATGGAAAACCAATGTTGAGGAAATCGCTTATCGGGGTCAACTCGGTCGGCTGACGATTAGCGATTAATCGGCAAATCGGCCGATTAATCGCTATAAATGAGTTAATTCCAAGCGATAAATGAGTTTATTCCGCTTAATCGGTGACCACAAAATATAGATTACACCGGCTTATTAATCATGAATTGACTACTTTTTGAACAGTGTAAAAACATCCTCGTGAGCTTTTTGTACTATTTCCTGAGTCAAGACATGAATGGTTTAATGCGAAATTATAAAACCTATGGAACCTTATTTGCATGCTGGTAGTAATATTAGTATGAACGCTTTGAACACCATTGTTAATTAATGATATAGAAAATTCTAAGCTTGTGAGGTCGGTTTTGATGTAAATGATTCTTTTAGCTCCTCCGGTATTGGAGGAGAAAGTTTATGTTGATTATGATATGCTCCATATATGATGAGATTATAATGATAGTGGCCTGTGCCGCCTACTACGGAGGATAAAGTCGGATATGATGATATCATGCCTCCTATATTTGATGATGAGAATAATAATGATAGTTACTTTGTTGAATTTGCTCACTACAATTAATAAGAATGACTATGCTTATGTTGGGAGTAGTAATTATTTTATGCATGAGACTCATGATAAGAATGCTTATTGTGATAGTTATATTGTTGAGTTTGTTCATGATGCTACTGAAACTTATTATGAGAGAGGAAAATATGGTTGTAGAAATTTTCATGTTACTAAAACACTCTATATGCTGAAATTTTTTGAAGTTACACTTGTTTTATCTTTTTCTATGCTTGCTGCATTATGCTTCATGAATTTGTTTATTTACAAGATTCCTATGCATAGAAGCATGTGTCGCGGCCGTAAAACCCACCGCAAGTAAATGTACGGGCAACACCAGAGCCGGAATCTCCCAGATCGCGGGCCGGCCCTGGTCCTCCGAGCGACGGCTCCGCAAAGCCTTCTGCACACGTCCGACATGCTGCCTGCAGGGCTGCCACCTGACCTAAAGCTGGTCAGAAGGTGTTGATGATGCCTCAGCTTCTCGCATGGCATACACGTAAACGTTAAATACGAGCTCGATCGTTCAGTTGTCTCCGTGAATCGGCCAAAGAGCCGATCCACCCCATGATACGTACGAGGTAGCGATCGATGGTGGTCCTGCTTGACTAAGATAAAGCTGTGTTTACCCACTACGATTTGGGGTTTTCACCGCACAATCGGAACATCCTACTCGTGATTGCTCGTTAAGCCAAGAGACGGTGATCGTAGTCGATCCTAGATTGTGGCCTAAAAACCAACACCGAGGTTGATCCCCGAACATCCCGCTTCCAGGGCTAGCAAACGACACCCTACGCGCCGCTGGATCCTCCAACCCTTTGTAAGGCCTAACAATGCAGATATTAAACTAATCTTTGAAGAACAAGGAGCAATCATAACGGATCGGATCTAGTCAAATAATGATCAGCGTGCCGCCTTACACCCGTGGACAAAGCGTAAGGGCTGCCAGATGCCCAAGGGTTAAATGCACGATAAAGCATATGACACGAAGAAACACGCAACCCTAAAAACACCTATGATAACTACGTTGCTCGCCATAAAAAAGGCTTCAGTACGAGCAACGCATGGAAGACGAATAAACGTGTGCTGCCTAGATCGCAAGATGCGATCTAGGCAGCATGGTGCTTACCCGGAAGAAACCCTCGAGATGGGGGAGTTGGCGATGCGCCGAGATTGGTTTGTGTTGAACGTTGGTTGTTTTTTATTTCATAAACCCTAGATACATATTTATAGTCCGGGGGACTTTCTAATTCAGGCGTGCACCTAACCGTGCACGGGTAAAACTCTAACTTCTAACCGACACGTATCCTACTATGGTACAGATACACGGGCAATTTAGCCCAAATTTGGTATACAAGGCCGATTCATGTATTTCTTCTATGTATATTCTTCAAGCCCATCTCCAATCAAGGCCCACCTCCGATCCACAAATTCTGGTGATAATGACATGTTCCCCTGGTTTTGGAAATGAGCATTTCCCAAAATCATTACGCTTTTCGCTGTCATGTCGTATAGAGCGTAACCGCGCAAGATCCTTCATTACGATGCCTTTTGCTCCTCTTCCACTTCTCCGCGCGGCCTGCGAAATTCTTCATAACATCACTTCCTCGGAAACCGTAGTGGCATTGAATCTCCCTCATATCCCCTTTTATTTAACCGTTCTAAACAGTTCTCATCTTTCATCCCCTTCGCATTAGCACCCAAAAAACCCTCCCCGCGCCACCATGTCTCTTCCTCCTCTTCCTTCCTACCCTTCCTATGGTCTTCCTCCTCCGGCGAGACGCTCGGGAGGACACGGCACCCGAAGAATGGGACCAGGAGGGTCTCACGCCTCCTCCATCCGGGGTCCGAGACGACCGGGCCCTTGACCAGCGGGGATGAAGACCCCAGCCTTCGCCGACGGGGAATCGGAATCGGAGAGCGTAGGGATGACCCGTTCCCCCGGACGGCTGCCCTCCTCCGGCAGGCGAGGAGGAGGAAGACGGCACGACCTCGAGGGCTACTCCGCCAACAACGCCTCCGCATGTGGTGGGACGACGACGATAGCGACGATGATGAAGAGGAGGATGAAGCTCCCGTAGAGGGCTACGGGAGCAGCGACGAGGAGCCCATCGGCAGTAGTGCCGATGAGAGCTCCGAGGACGACGACGACGAGGGCAGTGACGGCCCGTAGATAGGATCTACTAGTGTAGGTCTAGTAGTAGCAGTTTGGTCAGCAGACCCTTCTTTTTGTACCTCTCCCTTTGAGCAATCGACTCATTCTTTGTAAGGAATCTTGTTTATCAATGAAGAATTCCTCCAGTTTCGATTTTGCCGATTTTTTTATACTAATTTAGCCGATTGTCAACTCGATCGATTTTTAGTGAGCCGATCTCCACGCATCGATCCCCCCATGATCCGCTCCTCATCTTTTGACATCGGAGCCGTGAACTTGGTCAATGCTCAATAAGTCAATGTCAACGTATCAATCCTTCACGATCTATCCTTCACCTTTTCGACCGATGACCTGGAGCCCTGGTGGACAATGAGGCAGACCAATGCCTTCAAAAGAGTCCTAAAACCGCTGCTGAAACAACTTGCCGTTGAAACCGAGACTCCTGTAGTACAGATATCCCCTGCTCTGTTCCTTTACAGCAACCAGATAGCCCAGAGCCAATTCTCTATCGGTGATGATGGATCCCTCTTTGCAAGAACTCGCCGTCTTTGAGAGGAATTGTGCTAAGGGACCAGTCGATGACTCTCCAATCGTTCTAAAAACAGCATCCACGAGCTTCTACCGTCCCCTTCGAGCCTCGGCCGAGGTGAAAACAAGGATGAGGACACGTAATTCGACAAATGGGTATCTTGTGCTCGATCATGTTCGAGAGCTTACTTCATGTAGAGCCAGCGTGGACCCCTCTTACGTTGAAAGCCGATACTGCAGATGGTCACCAGCGGCTTCAAAAAACCAAAATTCCTCTGACAAAGAGTTGGAGATCCTCGTGTCTTGAACGCGCAACTGGTAGATCCTGTGTCGTTGTGCTAGAGTCGATGGCTATGCATCGGCTTTCTATCCTTAAGTCGATGTCTGCGCATCGGCTGTGCTTAAAAAATTTTGAATTTTTTACGGCCGATTTATGTATCGGCCCCCATACTTCAATACCCATCATCAAAGAATATCTTGGGCTGCTGGGCATTTGAAAGACACTTCTACTTCATATCCTCGTGTTTTATCCACCTAGGTGCCCCCCGAGCCGATTCTTTCAAGGGATTTGATGGTATCGGCTCTTCAGGTATTCCCTGTTGGATCAAATGCTGAACCCAGGCAGAATGTATGGTGAGGATAATTTTGGCCGATTGCTGGAATCGGCCTCCATGTTGTTTGCTCGATGAAGGTTTTGTAACGTTCCTCCATAGATCCTTGGGGCCGATCTCCTGGATCGGCATCGCCACGTTTGTTCATCGATATTGCTTTTGTTACACGGTCAGGCCGGTGGATAAAACCAGCCTCACCCCGTCCTTTGTCACGTCGATGCGCTCGCAGTCGTCCAAATTGATGCCTGAGAGTGGCTCTTGGCCTGATGTCTCCCAAACGTTCATGCCAGCCGTTGAAATCTCGGCTGAATCATCTGCGTGGACGACCTCTACTTCATCTCCATCCCACTGTATTAGGCATTGGTGCATCGTGGATGGAATGCAACAGTTGGCATGGATCCAATCTCTCCCTAGTAGGACAAAGATAGGAGCTCCTGGTCAGTTTAATAAAGAACGTCGTAGGGATGGTTTTCCTTCCTACGGTTAGATCCACATTCAGAACACCTTGTGTCAGATGCTTGGCCGTTGAAATCACTGTCACATTGGTCTTGATCAGATCCGAGCTGGAGCGTCCCAACCGACGAGCATGGAGTATGGCATATCAGTTAATCGTCGTCTCCTGGTGTTCACCAACATCTTGTCGATTGTGCTGCCCATTGATGTAACTCGCAAGTAATAAGGGCCTTCGTATGCCCGTAGCTTCTTTCGTGGCTTCGAAGATGACCGGCCGTGGGCCGCAATCAAGTTGTGCCACAGGTGCTTCTCCAATCCTGGAGCACTAAACTCCGTTGGAAGGATGAACACCATGTTCACCAGCCGATGTCTCATCATCGGCTTTCTTTTGTCCGGGGGCGCCACTCTTTCCTTTGTGGTCGACCTTCTTCGTGTGGTTGCTGAATTTTAGCGGCCAGATCAGGCCGCGCCTTCCTCAACGTATGCAGGTATACCTTTCAGCTTCCTCCAACCCACGTAGACGCTGAAACCCTTCGCTTTTGGGAACGGCTGAGCCCATCGGGGCACCTTGGCCGATGATACTTGTCTTCTTCTTCATCATCGTCCCTTCTGGTTCCTCGAGATCTTCCACCCGAGCGGACCACATGTTTGCCCGAGGCTGAGAGGCCCCAGACGTTGAACACGACACGCAATGCATCCTTCTTCTTTGTTTACATTCTCGTATAAATGCCCATTGTAGGCAATCGGCTCATCTCCGAATCCCAGCAGTTGTCCTCCCGAAGAAGGGGCAGTCCTGCCTATCCACGTCGTTTGCTCTCTCAACTTTTCCTTTGGCGTGCGCCATATCGCTCCGTCATGACTGCGCTGACGACGCCTCCTCGTCGGCCCCCGGCGACGATCTCTTTCATCATCACGCGAGAGTCGCCGGCGTTGGTCTATTGACCCACACATACTTGTTGAGGAGGTGATCGGAGAGAGGTCGCTGATATCTTACGTCTCACTTCTCCCTCTCGTGATGTAGCTTAAGCCGGCCGTGGCGAGCGCCGATCGCGTGAGCGTTTCCTCTCGTGTCTTTGCTATGAGAGCAGCTGCCCTCATCCCTCGTCCCCAACAGAGTGGTGCCCGGTGTCCCAATACCATGTTGATATTGCACGAGAAATCTGGCTGGCACCCTCCATGGTAAGTATACTCCACCATGTTAACGGCGGGGAAGGGGTGTGTGTCGACCTTCATGGCGTACTGGTTGAAAATTAGCCGCCCTTGTTCTATCGCCATTTGGACCTGCTGACGCCACACCCTGCAGTCGTTAGTGGTGTGGGTGAACGTGTTATGCCACTTGCAATATGGCTTTCCGTTCAGCTCCTGCACCGTGGGACCTTGTGGCCTTCGGTACCTTTAGCCGGCTTCTTGAGTAAGAGGTCGAAAATCTGCTCAGCTTTGGTCACCGAAGTCGAACCCTTTTGGAGGGCCTTGGTGGCTTAACTCATAGACACGGCTTCGTTTCGCCTCCAGTCCATTCAGCCACCGAAGTACCTTCTTGATCTCCCTTGTGAACACCTTCATCCCTCGTCGTCGCCTCAACCAGGACCACCGCACGCTGAATTTGTCCCGGTAAACATCCGTGGCGCCTGCTTCATGCCGACAGCTTCCACCATGTGCGCTGGCACGAAGGGTAGTCCGCTTTGGGAGGCCACGTCCTGATCGATGATGAGAGACCCACCACCGCCAGTCCCGACCGGCTTCTTTTTCTTGACGGCGTGAACCGACAGCACGGCTCCTACCCGTCCCGAAGCGCCGGATGTACCTCGACACCGTTTCCGCGTCATTGCATTTTAGCAGATCGGCAATACCAGCTCGGAAGCCTCCGAGTGATACCGTATGTGGAATCGCTTTCCAACTGCTTCCAAGTCCGGATTGAGTTCGGTGGCAGCGATGTACCACCCGAAAGCCGTATCCTGAGGGACTGTGGCAAAGAACTCACACGCAGCTCTGCCCGATGCCGAGATCGTGCTCACCTGTGCCAAATATCGGCCCACATGCTCGATGGAGCTGGAACCATCTGATCCACTAAACTTTGTGAAGTCGGGGAGCTGGAGATGGTGTAGAAAGGATCAACGCTCAGGGATTGCTAGTACGGCTGGTGAGCGATTGTCTCCTTCGGCATCATGCCGAACCGGTCTTTCAGCACTGTACAAATCTGATCCGCGGTGATGGCTGGAGGTGCCGAACCTTGAAGGTTCCGGTGGCATACTTAGCTAGCCATGCTTGCTTTTCAAGTTCTGAGCTGACCGCAGGAGCTGAGCTCGGAGGTTTGTCGGAGTATGATTGAATAGCCACGTCGTTTCTCAAGACCGCTTCCCGACGTTCCTCCGCTGTTCCGTAGGTCCCCGCCGCGGTGCCGGTTCGAGAGTGCCCGGCCACGCAGCCTGGCACGATGCGCACGTGTATCCGCAAGGGATCTCCTGGGCGCTCTCATGTAGGAATTGGTAGTCACTAGATCACCACCAATCTTGTAGACGCCGTATGCCGATGAGTTCGGCACTTCCGGTGCCGCCAACGCTAAACGGCAGCGGTGGACTCCGGACCGAGTGGCATCTCTCTCCTGGTGTCCTTGAGCCGGCCCTGACGGGAGAGTACGATGGCTCATGATTTTCTCGGGATCACGCGAAGAGCGACGCGCTCCAAAGTGTTCACCAGGCTGAGTGGCGGTGCAGCGAACAGAGCCACCATGAAGTTGATCTCCCGACGCAGCGACCTGGTGCGTTCTTCGACGGGGAGGACAGGTCCACTCCATCGAGCGTGCCTTCAGGTGAGAACCCTTTCCACCTGATGCCATGTGAGCGGGTTCTGTGAAAAGAGCCGATGAGGTCGCTTCGAGGACTGCCTTGATCTCGTCATGCTTTTTCTTGAGCTCTCCGGAGGCAGATCCTCGTACTTGACCGGAGTGCTTTCCGCCATCTCAGATTAGATGGCGATGTGGTGGATGTCGAAGATTGTCCCACCGGGCGTGCCAATTTGTTTGCGGTCGTAAACCCACCGGCGGGCAGCGACGGGCAACACCGTAGAGCCGGGAATCTCCCAATCGCGGCTGGCCCCCGGTCCTCCGAGCGACGGCCCGCAAAGCCTTCTGTCACACGTCCGATGCTGTCGCAAGGGCGTGCCACCTCACCTATACCGGTCGTGAAGGTGTTGGGATGGCGTTCCTCGCTTAGTTTCCTCGTATGGCATACACGTAACGTTAAATACGATTTCGACGCTCTTCAGTTGTCCTATGAATCGCTCAAAGAGCCGATTCACCCATGATCCGTATGAGAGGTGTACGATCGGATGGTGGTCCTGCTTGATCAAGATAAAGCTGATTCCTACTACGATTTGGGGTTTTCACCGCACAATCGGAACATCCTACTCGTGATTGAGCCTCGCGCGCGCACGGTGATCGTAGTTCGATCTCAGACAGGCCTAAAACCAACACGAGGCTGATCCCCGGAACATCCCTGTCTAGGGCTAGCAAACGACACCCTACGCGCCGCTGATCCTCCAACCCTTTGTAAGGCCTAACAATGCAGATTATTAAACTAATCTTTGAAGAACAAGGAGCAATCATTACGGATCGGATCTACTAAATAATGATCAGGCGGGGTGCCCCCGTGACAGGCGTAAGGGCGGCTAGATGCCTAAGGGTTGCACGACGATAGCATATGATACGAAGAACAATGCTAACCCTAAAAACACCTATGATAACTACGTTGTTTCGCCATCAAAAGGCTTCAAGACGAGCAACGCATGGAAGACGAATAAACGTGTGCTGCCTAGATCGCAAGGCAGCATGGTGCTTACCCGGAAGAAACCCTCGAGATGGGGGAGTTGGCGATGCGCCGAGATTGGTTTGTGTTGAACGTTGGTTGTTGTTTATTTCATAAACCCTAGATACATATTTATAGTCCGGGGACTTTAATTCAGGCGTGCACCCAACCGTGCACGGGTAAATTCTACTTAACCGACACGTATCCTACTATGGTACAGATACATAGGCAATTTAACCCAAATTTGGTATACAAGGCCGATTCATATTTCTTCTATGTATATTCTTCAAGCCCATCTCCAATCGCGCTCCACTTCTCGATCCGGTCAAATTCGTGATAATAAAGATGTTAGGCTTCTAAATTTGTTTTGAATTTGCTTCTGATGCTCTCTTTTGCTTCAACTACTATTTCTTATGAGTGCATCATTAAAACTCTGGGCTTCTAGCCCATCTTAATGGATATAAAGAAAGCACTTCTTGGAGATAACCCATGTGTTTATTTTACTACAGTAATTTTTTTTTATATTTGAGTCTTTGAAGTTGGTTACTACTGTAGCAACCTCTCCTTATCTTTATTTTATTGCAATGTTGTGCCAAGTAAAGTCTTTGATAGTAAAGTCAATACTAGATTTGGATTATTGCGGCAGGAACAGATTTCTTGCTGTCACGAATTTGGGTATGATTCTCTGTGGTAACTCAGAAAACCTGCCACCCCACGTGCATGATCCTCGTTAGATATGTACGCAACTTTCATTCAATTTGGGCATTTTCATTTGAGCAAGTCTGTGCCTCAATAAAATTCGTCAATACGAACTGTTCTGTTTTTGACAGATTCTGCCTTTTATTTCGCATTGCTTCTTTCGCTGTGTTGGGTGGATTTCTTCGTTCCATTACCTTCCAGTAGCTTTGAGCAATGTCCAGAAGTGTTAAGAATAATTGTGTCACCTCTGAACATGTGAATTTTGATTATGCACTAACCTCTAATGAGTTTGTTTCGAGTTTGGTGTGAGGAAGTTTTCAAGGGTCAAGAGAGGAGGATGATACAATATGATCAAGAAGAGTGAAAGTCTAAGCTTGGGGATGCCCCCGTGGTTCATCCCTGCATATTTCAAGAAGAATCAAGCATCTAAGCTTGGGGATGCCCAAGGCATCCCCTTCTTCATCGACAAATTATCAGGTTTCTTCTTGAAACTATATTTTTATTCGGTCACATCTTATGTACTTTACTTGGAGCGTCTGTGTGCTTTTATTTTTGTTTTCTTATTTTCATTCTCTGAATAAATTCATGCTTGTGTGGGAGAGAGACACGCTCCGCTGGTTCATATGAACACATGTGTTCTTAGCTTTGCTTTTAATGTTCATGGCGAAGGTTGAAACTGCTTCGTTCATTGTTATATGGTTGGAAACAGAAAATGCTTCATGTGGTAACTGGTATAATGTCTTGAATAATTTGATACTTGGCAATTGTTGTGCTCATATAGATCATGTTTAAGTTCTTCATGTACTTGCACCTATTAATGAAGAACTACATAGCTTGTTAAAATTTGGTTTGCATGATTGGTCTCTTAAGGTCTAGATATTTTCTAGTTAAGGTGTTTGAACAACAAGGAGACGAATGTAAAGTCTTATAATGTTTGCAATATGTTCATATATGTGAGTCTTGCTGCAACATCCTTTCATACTTGAGTTTGCTTCAAACAACCTTGCTAGCCTAGCTTGTATTGAGAGGAATTCTTCTCGTGCATCCAAACTTGAGCCAAATACTATGCCATTTGTGTCCACCATACCTACCTACCACATGGTATTTCTTCGCGCCATTCCAAGTAAATACTTCATGTGCTACCTTAAACAATTCAAAACTTCATTACTTCTTATTTGTGTCAATGTTTTATAGCCCACGAGGAAGTATGTGGTGTTTTATCTTTCAATCTTGTTGGGTAACTTTATGGATTAGTGGCTTCATCCGCTTATCCAATAATTTTGCAAAAAGAGCCGGCGCGCGGGGTTCCCAGCCCCCAATTAATCAACCTTCATTAATAATTTCTTTCACATGTTTTGCTCTCGATTCATCAAGATAACTTAATTTGCAAATAGACACTCCTTCATGGTATGTGAATGTTGGAAGGCACCCGAGATTCGAGTTAGCCATGGCTTGTGTAAGCAAAAGGTTGGGAGGAGTGTCAACCATAAATAAACTAAAGTACATGTGTAAACAAAAGAGAAGAGGTATGATCTACTTGCTGGCAGAGATAACGTCCTTCATGGGAGCCGCTCTTTTGAAAGTATGTTTGGCAAGGGGGTTAGAGGGCCCACTACCATCATTCGTGGACAACAACAAACACCTCTCAAAACTTTACTTTTATGCTCTCTATATGATTTCAAAACTTAAAAATCTCTAGCACATGATTTAATCCTGCTCTCTCTCGCGAAGGGCCTTTTATTTACTTATTGTTGAGTGGCCACTCACTTCTTTCTATCTTAGAAGCAAACACTTGTATCAACTGTGTGCATTGATTCTTACATGTTTACTTATTGCACTTGTTATATTGCTTTGTGTTGACAATTATCCATGAGATATATAAGTTGAAAGCAACCGCTGAAACTTAATCTTCCTTTGTGTTGCTTCAATGCCTTTACTATGAATTTATTGCTTTATGAGTAACTCTTATGCAAGTCTTATTGATGCTTGTCTTGAAAGTATTATTCATGAAAAGTCTTTGTTATATGGTTCAGTTGTTTACTCATTGTCTTTATCATTGCTTTGAATCGCTGCATTCATCTCATATGCTTTACAATAGTATGATCAAGATTATGATAGCATGTCACTTCAGAAATTATCTTTGTTATCGTTTACCTACTCGATTACCCAATGGGATGATTGATACGTCTCAAACGTATCTATAATTTCTTATGTTCCATGCTACTTTTATGATGATACTCACATGTTTTATACACATTATATGTCATTATGCATTTTCCGGCACTAACCTATTGACGAGATGCCGAAGAGCGTTCTGTTTTCTTGCTGTTTTTTTTAAATCCTAGTAAGGAAATATTCTCGAATCGGGAGAAATCAATGCCCGCATCCTATTTTTCCACGAAGCTTCCAACACCCTAGGAGCACGGAGGGGGCCACAGTTCACAGGATGACAGGCGGCGCGGCCGTGGCCTGGCCGCGCCTAATGTGTGTCGCCTTGTCGCCTCCGACTCCGCCTCTTCGCCTATTTAAAGGTCCTGACCTAAATCTTCGATACGGATAAAGCCACGGTACGAGAAACCTTCCAGAGCCGCCGCCATCGCGGGCAAGATTCGGGGACAGGAGTTCGTCGCACGTCGCCGGACGGGAAGTGCCCCGAAGGCATCTCCATCGACACCACCGCCATCTTCATCGCTGGCTGTCTCCCATGAGGAGGGAGTAGTTCTCCATCGAGGCTAAGGGCTGCCGGTAGCTATGTGGTTAATCTCTCTCCTATGTACTTCAATACAATGATCTCATGAGCTGCCTTACATGATTGAGATTCATATGAGTTTTGTATCACTATTAGTCTATGTGCTACTCTTGTGATGTTATTAAAGTAGTCTATTCCTCCTTCACGGTGTAATGGTGACAGGTGTGTGCATCGTGTAGTACTTGGCGTAGGTTATGATCATAATCTCTTGTAGGTTATGGAGTTAATTATTACTATGATAGTATTGATGTGATTTATTCCTTCGTAGTGTGATGGTGACAAAGGTGCATGCTATGTTAGTACTCGGTTTAAATTGCAAAGATCTATTATGCTCTAAAGGTTACTTAAATATGAATGTCAAATGTTGTGGAGCTTGTTAACTCCGGCATTGAGGTGCTCTTGTAGCCCTACACAACGAATGGTGTTCATTATCAAACAAGAGTATATGTAGCACAAAGGAAGAGAACTTATTTATTTATGTGATCAATGTTGAGAGTGTCCACTAGTGAAAGTATGATCCCTAGGCCTTGTTTCCAAATATCAATCATCGCTTGTTTACTGTTTACTGCATCTTTACTTCCTGCATATTATTACCATCAGCTGCACGCCAGCAAGCACTTTTCTGGCGCCGTACTACTGCTCATATTCATTCATACCACTTGTATTTCACTATCTCTTCGCCGAACTAGTGCACCTATACATCTGACAAGTGTATTAGGTGTGTTGGGGACACAAGAGACTTCTTGTATCGTGATTGCGGGTTGCTTGAGAGGGATATCTTTGTCCTCTTCCTCCCCGAGTTCGATAAACCTTGGGTGATCACTTAAGGGAAACTTGCTGCTGTTCTACAAACCTCTGCTCTTGGAGGCCCAACACTGTCTACAAGAATAGAAGCACCCGTAGACATCAGTCCACGAGCAGACGGCTCAGGAGGCCACGAGCAGCAAGAACAGAGGGAACCTTAAGAAGACCAGCACCACGAAGACGAGTCTCCTCAGCACGAAGCTCAGCAAGTACCTCAGAGAGCGGAACACGACCACGGGCAAGCAGGGCTCGGCGCGGCTCAAACTCCTTACGGAGCCGCGACAAGAACTCAAAAACGCGCTGAAACTCCAAATCCGCGCACAGTTGGACAACGTGGACAAGTAGCACACACTGCGAAGGGAGTCAAGCGGCGCCAATACCGCACTCGAGTGTAGAACTCATCAATAGTAGAATCACCCTGCTGAAGGGCATGCTCCTGCGGACCACAGATAGGTAGAGAGCATCCCCAGACGGCTGATAGCGCTGGCGAAGAAAAGCCCAGAGCGGCGGTGGGAAGACCCATAAACTCAGCAGCATACTGAGGCAGAACACTGGAGGTGAGAACCAGCAACACGAGCATCCTCATCTATCCACTGAGTGTACTCGGTCAGATCCAGACGGTAAGTCGCAACGGCAGTAGAGTGGTCCTGGACCTTCCGGTCATAATCAGCCAGAGCAGTGTCATCAGCACTCTTGGTTGCATCCTTATCCGCCTGAGTAGCATCAGGGGCAAGGGCAACAGGTGGTGGTGCAACATGCACCGTAGGAGCGGCGGACAAGAGACCTCGCCAGACACACCCAAAGACGAAGACCGCGCATGTGGACGCGCATGAAGGCAGCGAAATCAGGGTAATTCGCGCCATCAAAGATCACCGGGGAGCGAGGGATCGCAACATGGCCGAGGAAGAATAGCTATCTTTTTCGCTTTTTTTCAGATCGAATCAACTGCTGGGAACCGGAACGGGGAGCAGAGGCCGAAGCGGGCGGCGCGGGAGAGCAGGGGCCAAAGCGGACGGCGCGGGAGAGCAGCGGCCGGCGCAGGAGAGCAGCCGAGAGGGAGAGCAGGAAGCGGCCTCGGAGCGGGAGCGGGGGAGCGGGCGGCGGATCTGCGCGGAGCGGAGCGGGGGGAGGCGGCCAGGCGGAGCAGAGCCCGAGGCCTCACGCGGGGGCGAGGCGACGACCGCGGAATCGAGGCGGGAAAGGGCAGTGAGGCCTCGCGCGGGGAATCGAGGCGGACGAGATCGAGATCGGATCGGAGAAGCCGCCGAGAATCGAGATCGGATCGGGAGAAGCCGGAACAAGTCTTCAGGAGGACCAATTTTGCTCTGATACCATGTTAGGGCAATATGCTTGTTATATTACCAGGGGGCCAATGGCCAAATATATAGAACATGTACGGGTGCACATATCGGCCCCCTAACATATGGGGAAACTACAATAGACAGATATATACATCTAACAACAAATTCTATGCAGTAAAAGTTTTGAATGTTCCTTTTGTTGTTGTTTCAAACTTGTTTCTTCTAGCTAGGTAGACGGATCCGTTTTTCGAATTTATTACCATGTATGTAAATATTTAGAGTAATATCGGAGAAGCACAAATTCACATGCATTGATTGATGCAGAGGCCGCGAGGTCTTATTGCCCTTTTTAAAAAATATTTCAAAATGGTAAAGTAATGAATACTACTTACCAACATAATTCATGTAGAAATATATTTTTGCAAAAAGTGGACCGCCCGTGTTGAATTACTGGTCAATACTAAACAGACCGGTTTGCTCAAGAAAAGTGAAGGTTATTGAACATATGGTTCTGTCACCTAGTTGATCGAGCATCCATTTGTCGCGATGAAGATGAAAACACAAGAGTTAAAAGCGTGCATCTGGATTAACCGATGCCCATAACCTTGGGAGCCAACTGGAGCAAGGGCTCGAGCGTGTCCGGTTTGAACTTGCGCGCGAACAAGGCGCAGAGCTCTGGCACCCCGCCGTCGTAGCTGCAGTTCCAGCTGGACAATCCTCGCCTCATCTCCCTGATGTAATCCTCCGTCACGTCGCTGCCGTTGTGGCTCTTGGGGTGCGGCCCTTGCGCGTGCCGCCAGTCCGAGTACATTAGCGGTCGGTTTGAGTTGCGATCGCCCAGGCCCAGCACGTTGATCAGTGTCGGGATGTAGTGCTCCTCCATGTGGCCGACCCCGTGCTTGCCGTCCCGGAACACAGGGCCGTAGTAGGTCTCGTCGGAGATGACCTCGAGGGCAAACTCGCGGTCCATCACGAACCACTGGTCGCCCTTGCGCCACTGCGCGAGGCTGATGTTGTGCTCGGCGAAGTAGGGCCTGTGGCGCACGCGGCTGTCCCGGCGGTCGACGCTGTCGACGAAGTTGGTGCCGGCGCCGGTGATGTAGGCGTGCGCGGTGGGGAGGTCGATGAGGGGGATGCACGACTCCGAGAAGAGCGCGAAGTGCGCGTTCGAGAGGTCCAGCAGCGCGTTCCCTAGGAGGCGCCGCTCCGCGTCCAGGAGGTTGATGTTTCCCCACATTGTTCTCTAGCACCGCAAAATGTTCTCTTCAGAAATCGACTAATTCAGACGACTTAGATTTAGCGAAACCAAAAATCATGTAGGTAGGTACCTGGCTTGGAATCATGCGGCCGTAGAACGGAGACTCCGCCGGCGGCGAGCCAGCATAGTCAGGGCTCGCGTGCACGTAGATGGAGTAGAGCTCGTCGTGCCCCTCAAAGAACTTGTCCCACAGAGGGCGCAGCGGCAGGTCACCCCTCACCAGGAACAGGAATGCGATCTTGGGCGCGATGACGTGCTTCGGCTGGCTTTTCATCCTCGGCGCCATGGACGCCCTCCAGAGCAGCTCCTCGTCGGTCATGTTGTGCATGACGCCGGCGCTAGGCGCCAGGAAGTCCGTGAACGCCATGCGCCTTCCCTCCAATGGCGTCGTCGACGGTGCAGGCGGCGGCGGCGGCTGGGAAGGAGGCGTTGGTGGCAGGATACAAGGTACTGTCTCTGGCGGCAGCGGTGATGGTGTTGGTGCTGACAAGATGTTTTGAATGTAGAGATTCTGGAAGCTGGTGCTGGACATCCAGCCCAGCACATATGCTAAGCAGAAGACGAGCAGCAGAGGTACCACGCCGACGCCGCCGGAACGACGAACGGGCATGGGCTTCTTCATGACCTAATTCCGACCTAGCTAACCTCGTCGAGCTTGTAATGCACCATTAATTCTGCCTAGCTCGATATATATGCAGATCAACACTAGCTTGCTCTTGAAAAAGGTAGCCATGAGGCCGATGACTCTATATAGGTTACTTTCATAAGCAATGGTACTAAATAGTACTAAATACCAATCAATTTGTTGGTCATAAGGTTTGTGCAAGTCGCATAAAGAGCTCAAATACACCATGTAGAGATATGTTCTACATCCACAAAAGGAACTTCAGTTTCAAACTCGAAAATACTCTTTCAGTATGAATATTGGACGGTTGGATTGCAATATCACGTATTTTTCAAACTCTAGTCTACGGTAGCTCCAATAATTGGAACTTCTGCACATTTGCTAGGTGTGTGACACCACTTGGATTACCGACATCAGACGTTGCTTAATTATGACGCATGTTATAGCTAGGTCAACAGAGGAAGCTCACATTGGAGATGACGACACAAGCACACAAAGAGGAGACGCCGTAGATCACAGTAAAGGAGGGTGCATGGATAATTAAATTATGGGAGTGGATTTCTATAGTTTGACTAAATATATTTTGTCCATCGGTGATTTTTCATGTAACCATCAGATAGAGATCGTGCGTCCCCTGGCTGCCACACTAGATTTTTTTTTTTTGAGAACTTTGGAAGGGGTATCCCCTACCTTAAAACTTTAATTAAGGGAGCTAAGGCAGTTCAGCGTTGTACATGCAAGAGGTTACAGAGAGCGAAACCACCTAGAGAAAAAGCAAAAACACGGAGGAGGGAATTTTATACAGTCCAATATGTAAGCCAATGTTGGATAGAAGCCTTCTCCTCATGTTTGGCTCTAAGAGCCCAAAGTTTGCAGGTGTCCATGCATTGCTTGGCTACTATATGAACTGGGATTTCCACATCATCAAAAACTTTCATGTTTCTTGCCAACCAAGTGCTCCACAAAGCAGCTGTAATGACTAAATTTCAGGCATTTTTTTCTGAACCGGGCATCTCTCCCTTGCGGTGTCATATAGATATTTGTAAGCTTCTCGCAACTGGTTAAGTTAATCCCTAAAAGCGCAAGGATTTAAACTGTTCTATCACAATTCAGATGAAAATGTTCAGTAGTCTCCCTTTCCTTGCAGCCAAAGGGACATCTCTCGTCATCCACAATTTTTTGACGGAGTAAAACAACTCTCACTTTGATCCTTCCCTTAATCAGCAGCCAAGCAAAAAAAATACCTTTTTTTGGTGCTGCACATCTCCATATCGATTCTGCACTTTCTTGCCTGATACCGCCCGAGTTCATGATGTTGTACAGGTTGCTAACTCAGAAAGAGACTGTTTTGTCAAATCACCAGCACCTCTTATCGTCTGAGTTTTGCAGATTATAGGTGCCGAAGAACCGAATCAGAGCTTCCTTTTCTTGGTCGGCCCGGTCAGAAGTGATATGGTTAAGAGGGATAGTCCAAACTCCGTCCTTCCAGCAGTCCGCAACTGAGATATTTGGCCTAGTGGTGTGTGAAAACAATGCTGGAAACTGGAAGCAAAGAGGACCATCAGTCGTCCATTTATCTTTCCATAATGAGGTACTAATCCCATTTCCCAGCGTTTTTGTAGGTGTCAATCATCCTCCAAAGCTGTTTCCAAGCTCTGGTTTGGGTGGTTGGCTGTCTCCAAAATCCTTTCCTTCCAGGTGTGTAGCCATCACCCATCTGGCCCAAGGCGAGTTGGGTTGAGTTAATATACGGTGGAACCCTCCGAGCCCTAGTTCCTCATTACGCAGAAAATAATGGATCCATTTTTCTTAGCAACACGGACCATCGTCCCAAGTTCGATCTATTCATAAAAAGAAACCCTATGGTCAACCAGATTGAAGTACATCGTTTCCAAAAGCTCGAAGGCAAACGAATATAAGCAAAATTAAGCAGGCATACAACAAAAGTTTTTCTCCTAACAACCCAAACCAATTGACGCAAAATCAACTGATGACAACTCAGTAGAACTATGTACAGGAGTTATTGGTGCATCAAACACCAGCTCAGGCTTCATAGTAGATGATGAACAAATCCATAATTGAGGTTGGTGAAACCCAGGCGCCCGGTACAACAAGCTTCTTCAGCTCCAAGGATCGATCTTGGCATATCATCACTCCAAGAGGCAGGTCCGCCCCTCAGCTCAGCCGTTCCCCAGCAGCATTGGAGCCCTAAGGATTGTTGAGATATGTTAACAGAGCTTGCCCACCATTCCTAGCATCTGATCCTTGAAGATCAGCCTCCAGCATTTGATCGAGCAAATAATCAACCTCCCAACATATTTAACATCCAGCCAAGGGGGGGGTTAAAAAATTGATTATTCCTAATTTTTTAAATGCTCCACAACATAACAACATGGACTGAATTTAAGAGAGCATGCTTTTTGTTTGAGACCCAGAATTTTGCAATATACTCTAATGAATTTCCAACTTGCAGTTCAAAGAAACCAGCAATATGAGTCCAAACCTCTCTAGGTATAGGGCAACAAAAAAGGCCGTGTACTGACTGGATCAGAGAAAAAAGTGCATCTTCATGTTTTTCCATATTCATTTTTTAAATTGCCTCTAGTAAAGTATTAATTAGTTGGTTTGGTGCTAAAAGCCACACGAAAATATGGATACTTTGTGGAATGCACAAGTTCTAAATTAAAGGAATAGGAACAGGAACCACACCCCCAAAGTTACTTATGTTGTATAAGGTAGAAGTGGAAGAAACCCCATCTGATGGATATTGCAAAATGAACAGTTCTAGGAGGCTAGCCCTTGTAATTCATACCAACAACTCATCACATTTGAGTTAAAGTTCCTCCTAAAAGTCAGCTTACCCCTAAACGCACATGTGCGAACAATCACTGAAGCGCGTCGCTTGGGGGAGTAAAGACGATCCCGCGTTTGGCTTTGTCGTCCTGATCTGTAGTGCCGGCTCCGTCCCCTCAACTTTCTTCGATGACCCCACCGCCTTGAGAACAAAAAATGTGGTGCCTTGAGTCCAAGGTTGCACGATGACGAGGAGGTGCTAGCCTCTTCTTCCAAGGCACTTACTTGCTCTACCCTCCCCTCTGCCAGTCCATTCACTTATATAGAGAGTGGGTCAGGGGACAACCCCCGTATCCCAAAACCCTAACCCTAGCTAGAAGGATCCAACCCATTAACCTGTCCTAGTCCAATTCAGGTCTAAGCTAACCAGGTTCCGCGCAAGACAAATATTCTACGCCAGATCATGTCCTCTTAAGTGTGTAACCCCATAGATCATAGTAAGTCAGTCATGGTCCGAGTCGCACACCGCCACCCAAGTCACGCTCTAAACTGACTCGTGCTCAAAGTGAATCCACCCTCCAGACCACTAGGTAGGAGCTTCCTATCAACATGAAGTTCTCTCCGAGTCCCTTTGCCGCATGATATTGGTGATAAGTTAATGAGGAGTGACTAGTCAAGCCAGTCCCGACATAACTCTCTTTTCTCATCTCTGTGATATGTGATCCTATTCTACTAACTCCTTGGCCGGACAAGATCAATTAATACTTAATCGAGTTGCGCATGGCCATGCTTTAGAATAATATCACACACTAGTAAGAAATAGCCTATAAGTAGAACAGTACTAGTGGCGCACCAAATTAAGCGTAAGTTGGTGCTATTTACTGGTGGAGTCCCACTTATTTGGTGCGCCACCAGTAGTTGATTCTTTCACCTACATCGATCATGGTTCTTTCACGAACTCGGCTGAGCATGTGTGGCAGTGGGACTGCAAGGGCCTGATCCAGGTTTGTGGGACCTGTTTGGGACTGGGCGCTTCTCTTCTGCCATGAACCTCCATCGGCTTTTAGTGGCTGCATCTTGGTCCAGACAGTGGAGTGTGCGGCTGCCGGAGAATACGAAGGCGGGTGATGGCGGCGCCTCATGTCGTCGTTACCAGGTCAAAGGTATAGTTGTTGCAGGTCACGTTTCTTTGGTTGGGATGCTTGGGAAAACCCAAAATTAGGGTCTCTTGATCGCACGATGGATACAAGCGATGTTGTTCCCTAGGGGCACTATTTTTGGACCACGTGTTGGCTAGAGCGGTCCTGAGGTGGAGCTATGTGGTTTCTTCTGTGTCGAAGATGACAAGTCTAGGCGGTGTGGTGCAGTGGGGTCTCGGCGGTAGAAGCACGATGATGGACGCACGTAGGGTTGTGGCGCTCTCTGGTGTTGTGGTGGCATCGACAACAGGCCTGGCAAGGTCAATTCCTTGATCCATGGTCTGAAGATGGATATAGGGAAGACGACGACGTCGTCTTTTGGACCATGTAATTGCGTTGCACGGTAAGGGTCTCCTGGACCGGTGCGAGGTCATGATAGGTATAGGTGTGAGGTCAAGCATTATCATGCCCACCCCAATCATGAAACTTGTAGGGTGAGCGACTCTTTTTGTCAAGAAGGAGGCTTCATGTTGATTGAGGTATTATTTATAAGATTTTTTTAAATAAAAAATAAAAAATTGTATGCATCATTCTCATCCCGAGGCCGAGGCATAGTCTCGTTTTAAAAATCAATGTCTTGGTCAATGGTTCATGCCTTGCTGTATCCAGGAATAATAAACCGTCCATGTGGCCAAGGGAAAATAATATATAGAGAGAACAAAAACAAGATAGATTTTCTTGAGACACGTCCTGCTAATCCATTACGAATTATACTTTCAGAAAAGTTACGGAAAATTTAAACCGTCTGGCGATTTAGAAAACCAAACATGGCGGCCAGCGGACATCGAAGCAGCACATCGCGCTAGTGCATGAGCATCCAAGTTTGAGCCTCGTCCCTCATGACGGAAGCCGGAAGGAGACTCCGTGTGGTTCGATCGGCCCCAAGGATATCTCCCAAAGGACCTTGCTGAAATGGCCCAGATTCTAGTCACTGGAGACCTTAGATCACCGCGATGCAGTCCATGGCGACTGTGATCGCACCCACCTGCAGATCAGCTGCCACCGCTAGGGCTTCGAGGCACGCCATAGGTTCCTTGCTCCCTCGGTGTGTAACTCCATCAAAGGTCACAGCCGAAGCTCCGAGATACACTTCGCCTGCTGATCGACAAACTGTGGCAACAATACCTCAATATAAAGCTCGCAATAACGGTGGATGTGCTCTTGGCCCAGTCATTTGAGCGCAGAGGCGTCCGCTGGGTTGAACGCCTAAAACTTTGGTAGTGGTGGGAGGGGAGGGAACACCTTGGTAATGTTATCATTATCTCTTTCGAGCTTTTTTTTTTTTTAGATCAACAGGGATCTCTCCCAAGCTCCATTTCATTGAAAAGAAGCCAAGTCTTTCGAGCTTGTTATCTTGTAAAACGGTAGAGTAACATCAAAGGAACAAACAAATGTTGCGAGGAATATTCGGACAAAATTCATTTACTAATACACGAGTATATCTTCAAAAACGTGGATTGCACTGCTGAAATACCCGTCAATCCTAAACAACAGCTCAAAGAAATTAAGGTTATTGTATGTATACATCGATCACGGTTCTTTCACCCATTCGGTTTACAATAGTCAGAAAACGTGCATCTCGATTAGCCAAAACCCATAACCTTGGGAGCTAAATCGAGCAAGGGCAGGAGCGCATCCGGCCTAAACTTACGCGCGAACAACGCGCAAAACTCTGCCGCCCTGCCATTGTAGCTGCAGTTCCCGTCCATTCCTCGCCTCATCTCCTTGATGAGCACCTCCGTCAGCTCGCTGCCACTGTGGCTCTTGGGGTGTCTCACCCGTGGGGTCCACCAGTCCGAGTACATGACCGATCGGTTTGAGTTGCGATGGCCCAAGCCCAGGATGTTCACCAATGTCGGGATGTAGTGCTCGTCCATGTATTGGTGTCTGCCGTTCCGGAACACGGGGCCATAGTATGTCTCGTCGGAGACAACCTCGAGGGCGAACACACGGTCCATCACAAACCACTGAGCGCCCTTTCGCCACTGCGCGAGGCTGACGTTGTGTTCAGCGAAGAAGGGGCTATGGCGCTCGCGGCTTTCCTCGCGGTCGAAACTGTCGACAAAGTTGGTGTTGGAGCCGGTGATGTAGGCGTGAACGGCAGGGAAGTCAAAGAGTGGGATGCAAGACTCCGACAAGAGGGCGAAGTGGCCGTTTGAGAGGTCGAGCAGCGAGTTCCCTAGGAGGCGCCGCTCCGCGTCCACTAGGCTGATGTGTCCCCACTTTGTTGTCTATCCATCACCGTAAAAGATTTAGAAAAGGATTTGAGCTTCATAATTCGTATGAATGCAATTTCAGCATCACTTAGATGTTACAAAACAAAAAATCATATAGATATACCCTAAAAACCATATAAGTACCTGGCTAGGAATCATGCGGCCATAGAACGGGGAGTCCGGCGGCGGCGAGCCGGTGTAGCTAGGGCTCGCGTGCACGTAGATGGAGTAGAGCCCCTCGTGCCCCTTGAAGAACTTGTCCCACAGAGGACGCAGCGGCAGGTCACCCCTTACCAGGAACAGGAAGGCGATCTTGTGCACGATGACGTGCTTGGGCATGCTTTTCATACTCGGCGCCATGGACGCCCTCCAGAACAGCTCCTCGTCGGTCATGTTGTGCATGACGCCGCTGCTCGGCGCCAGGAAGTCCGTGAACTCCATGCGCCGTCCGCCGGATGGCGTCATCGACATCGTACGCGGCATCTGGGAAGGAGGCGATGGATGCAGGATGCAAGGTACTGCTTCCGGCAGTGGCGGCGGTGATGATGGTGATGACGATTGTGACCAAAAGACCGACAGCTGTAGTGGTGACAGGGTGTTGTGGACGTAGATATTCTGGAAGATGGCGCTGGACATCAAGCCCAGCACATATGCTAAGCAGAAGACGAGCAGCAAAAGCACGACGCCGACGCTGCCAGAACGAGGCACAGGCATGGGATTCTTCATGGCCCAATTGCAAGCTAGCCTTCTGACATGCAATGTAACATTCCGCCTTGGTTTATATGCATTCTACCACTAGCTTGCTCTTGAAAAAGTAGCTACCACTATATAGGTTAGTTTTAGAAGCATGGGCAGTGACTAGTAGTAGATAGCATGATATCTGTTAAGTCTTATAGTAGGGTCCGTTCCATTTTTTTTTTCCAACCGGGCTTCTCACCCCTTTCCATTTCATCATAAAACAGAAATACATTATTCAACACACACACAAGACACATCAGGAAGGGGGGTTCGTCCCATTTGCTCTTTTCAATAATAATGAACCGTACGTCTTTTTCGAAAGACAAAAAGAGCAATAGCCTGGTATACCATGCATGTATGCATGATACATGGAGAGTATGGAGTGAAACGCAACTAAATACGACAATTTCGTGATAATATTTGGTGCAAGTATAATTTGTTTTTCTCAACGACACATTATTATTTAGTGATGATATGTTCTGCATGCAGCCATGCACAGAGGGAACCTCAATTCCAAAGTCGAAAGTATTTCGGAGTATGAATGTCGGATGGCTAGATATAGCAGCGGCATGTACGTCGCATTTTACAAACTCTACGCTACCTCCAATAACTGGAATGTCTGCACATTTGATATGTGTGGTGACGACAGTTAGATAACTGAAATCAGAAGTTGCTTAATTATGCCGCTTTCTTTTATATTGTAAAAAAATGTCATAGCTCAAGGTCAACATAGGAAACTTGCGTTGGAGATGACGGCACAGGCACACACAATGAGGAGACCGGAGGTGAGTGTGGATGGATTGGCGATCCATAGTTGACTAGATGTATCCATAGTTGACTAAATGTATTTTGGCTATAAGTCACGTTTGGGCATTTGGGTTTATCGAAATTTCGGGTTGTTTTTTTTTTCACTCCTCAGGTTCTAAGATCCGAGACCCGATACTTCCCTAAAAAACTCAAAACCCGATAAATCAGGCACCCGGAAATTTGGGTTCGGCTATTCCCAACATACCCGAGTTAGAGCAGCGCCTTCAGAAACTTCAGGCTCGATGTGGAAGCCCAGCTTGAGAAGACAGACAGATGGGTGGTTCACATGAAGGCCAAGCTAGCGAGACTAGGTTGGTGCTAAAGGCTCTTTGGAACCGTTACTAAAGGGGTTTCTCTACTAGTGCTTTGGCGCCAGAGCAGACTGCGCTGCAACACTTCGTGGCGTCAAAGAAGGTGGTCGGTGCTATTGATGAGAGCGATTGGTGCAGCGCTGCCAGTTGCCAGTCTCAGGCGGGGCCAAGGGAAGCGAGGGAGGTGGCCAAGCGAGTAGAACGTGGCGGTGAGGTCAGAGCTACGGAAGTGGTCGTTCGTTGCGTGAGCTGTCGGCTACCACGTGAGCGGCCTGATCTAGTCAAATCGGCCAGTACATCAACTCGCCGGAACATCCTACATCCTACATACGATGCTAGGAAGAGCTAGGGGCATGGCGATTTCGATGACTAGGGGCTGCGAGAAAAGGTGATTTCGAACCACCATTCGATTCTAAGCCTAACAGTGGCGGTGCCCCAGTGAAATGGTCATCGAAGTTACTATGGTGAGCACCTCTGTGGCGGCTTTCAGGCGAACTAGCTAGAATGGCCTACATACGAAGCTAGGAAGAGCTAGTGGTGCTAGAGATGTGTGAGCTCACCACGAACCTGATGGTATGTGTTAAGCTTCATGCACTAGCCACTTGAATCAAAAGTCCGAACTCATGGAAAGGGCTAGGCAATCCACATATACACTTCACAACACCCCCACTCGCGTGTGACAGGAGAAGAGAAGTCAACACGTGAAAGAAGAAGAGCACACCGAAACAACGGCTAAAGAGGGGGCAACATCAATTTTTAAGCTTAATTGCGAAAACCATGTGAAAGCCAGATTTGAACTCGAGACCTGGGGCTCTGATACGATGTTAAGCTTCATGCACTTGCCACTTGAACCAAAAGTCCGGACTGATGGAAAGGGCTAGACAATCTACTTTATACATGTCAACACCCCCTCTCACGTGTGACGGGAAGACAAGACAAGTCAACACGTGTAGAGAGGCAAAGAGGCAGCGGAAGGCCGGATACACACGGCAAGAGGCTGCGGGGATTTTTAGAATAAATTGTGAAAGCATTGCGAAAACCATGTGAAAGCCAGGATTTGAACTCGAGACCTAGGGCTCTGATACCATGTTAAGCTTCATGCACTAGCCACTTGAACCAAAAGTCCGAACTCATGGAAAGGGCTAGGCAATCCACATGTTCGCAAACCACGGCGAGCACGACGAGCAACACGGAAGCCGGGGGCCCCAGGACTGCTGGTGGGCCCGGTCCCTCGGGCGACGGCCCGCAATGCTCTGGCACACGTCCCAGCTAATGCAAGGGAAAGGCACCACCTATACCTGGTCGGAAAGGTGATGGATTGCTTCAATTAGTTTCTGCATGGCAAACACGTAAACATTAAATACGAGCCGATCGGCTCTTAGATCCCGTGAATCGGCTCAAAGAGCCGATCGCCCCATGATTCACGTTGGATTTACAATGACATGGGGATCCTGCTTTATCAATACAAAGTTAAACCAATCTACGACAGTCTAGGTTTTCACCGCATAATCGAACATCCTACGCGTAGTGAGCCTAATTATACGAAAGATGATGGAAAACCAGTCCTAAAAAGAGGCCTAAAACCAACATGAAGTCGATTCCCGGAACAATCCCTTCTAGGATCAGCAAATCATACCTACGCACCGGAACGTTCAACCCGTTTGCAAGGCCTAACCATGCAGATATCAAACTAATCCTTGTAGAACAAGGAACAACTATAACAGATCGGATCTACTAAATAAAGATTAAGCAAGATGCTGCCCTTACACCCAAGTTAGGTGCAAGGGCAGCTTGACATTGAGAGGCAGCGTAGCTAAACAAGCATATCATAAAAGTATCGACGTCAGCCCCAAAACATCCACGATAAGGGTGTTGCTCGCCATCAAAAAGGCTTCAGCACGAGCAACACCAGCAACGAATAAAAGATACTGCCTAGATCGCAAGATGCGATCTAGGCAGCATGACGCTTACCCGGAAGAAACCCTCGAAACAAGGGGTGGCGATGCGCCTGGATTGGTTTGTTGTGAACGTGATCGTCCTCCTTTCTCAATAACCCTAGGTACATATTTATAGTCCGTAGACTTTCTATCTTTTCAATAAACCTAGCTGTGTACGACTAAACTCTATCTCTTAATTCTAAATCTACCATAATATACAAATACATGGGAAGTCTAGCCCAAATTCTCGTACGAGGCCGATTCATAAATATTTCACGTATGTCCTCTAAGCCCATCTTCAATCACGGCCCATCTCCTGCTCTGGCTAAATTCTGGTGATAACACATGCCCCCCTGGTTTTGGCAATAATAATTCCAAAACCACTATGTTCTTTCTTCGTCGGGTCACGCGTGGCAGAGCAGAACCGCTTCTGTCTTTCCATCATGATGCCATGTCTTCTCATGTTCTGCACGATTGACAATTCCGGCACCGCGTCCTTGGAAACTGCCCAAGCATTGAATTACCTCCACTATATCCCCTTTATTTAACAGTATCGAGCAATTCGCCTCTTCACCCCCCCTTCTCCGCATTAGCCATCGGCAAAAAAAACCCTCCTCTGCACCATGGATTCCTCCTCCTCTGCCTCCTCGGGTCTCTCCTTCCAGTCCTCCTCCCCCAGCGAGCCGAGCGGAGTTCAATCTGAGGGCGACAGCCCCTTGCCCCAGAGCATTGGGACGAGAGGGATTGGGACTTCTCCGTCTGGTCAGAGGATGACGCCTCCTTGACCGACGGGGAGGACAACCTCCAGTTCCTCGTGGATGGGGGGTTGGAGGAGGAGAACGACAACGACCTCTTCTCCTGGGGCGGCTTCTCCTCTTCCGACGAGGAGGAGGAAGCGGAGGATGACTCTCTCCGACGAGTACCCGCCGTGAAGCGCTTCCGCGCCGGGTCGGAGGATGACGACGAATGATGACGGAGGAGGGAGTACGGAGCCCTGCCGCCGGCTCGGGCAGCCGATGAGGACTTCCGGCAGAAGGTTTACGAAAGCTACGACGGTGACGACGAGGGCACGACGGCCCCTAGATTAGGGACTAGTAGTAGAAAATAGAGCAAAAATCCTCCTTTTGTGAGCAATCGGCTCTTCTTGTAAAAAATCCCCTTTTAATCAATGAAGAAGGATTCCATGTTTGATTTGTCCGATTATCAAAATATATCGATGCTCAAAGAACCGATGGCAACGCATCGGGCCAGCCCCCAAATTCAAACGGTAACCTGATGCCTGCTTGTAACAGTTGTACCTCTAGAGTCGATGGCGGTGCATCAGATTTTTAGTTCTAAAGTCGATGTCAAGCAGAATGGATGCTTCGCATATAATTTTTTACTGGCCGATTTCATGCATCGGCCTCCATGTTTCACCGTCCATCATCCCACATACTTGGGAAATATTTCTTGAGATGCTGACATTGACAGCCACTGGGAACTTCGCACCACTCAGCTCCTCGAGCATGTATGCATTACCCTTTAAAACTTGGTCGACTCTGTACGGCCCGTGCCAATTTGGAGACCATTTACCATACACTTTATCCTTAGTCCCCAATGGCAATACAACTTCCCATACCAGATCACCAACTGGAACTCCTTGGTCTCACCTTCTATTATATGCGCTAGCTACCTTGCTTTGTTCTCTTTAATTTCTCAAGCGACCAAAGTCTAAGTTCCGTCAGATCCTCAATGCTATCACTCATCGTATGTATATTCTTCAGCTTGTTGAGTCATTCTCAAACGAATATCGCCCTCGACTCAAATTGGTGATTTCCTGTGGTAATACAACTTGCCCATAGACCAAATGGTGACATGTTTTTATCGCTCCATGACATGACATGCGATAAGCCCAACAAAGCCTTCCATTAAACCTCGTGCCAACGTCTTCCAGATGCTCACGACTTTCCTCTAATCAACTTGATAAAGGTCCTGTTGACGCTTCAGCTTGCCCATTTGCTTGATCATAGTATGGAGATGATCGATCAACTTAATTCCCATGGCCTCGTTGGTAACTCTCTAAACTCATGAAATAAACCGAACCTCCATCGGTCGTGATAGTCTCTGTGAATCCCTATGAATGACATGTTCTTTCACAAAATTGATAACATCGGCCGATGCTACCGACTTCAGGACGGCATCCACCCATTTAGTAAAATAATCTGTGATGCCAGAACCCATACATGGCCTTTGCTCGATGGAGGATTGATCTTGCCGATCATGTCCATGCCCCAACCTCGAAATGGCCAAGGCTTGATGATGGGGTATTGTTGATGCAGGCACCATCTGAATTTTCCCAAACTTCTGACATGCTTGACACCCTTTATAGTAATTAAAACAATCCTCAAGCATGGTGGGCCAATAAAACCGATCGCCCGATCAACCATTTCATCTATGAGCCGATTGAAGTAGTTCCACAGCGCCCCTTCATACTCTGTAAGAGTTTCTATTGACTCCGGCTGGTCCTAGACACCGAAGCAACCCTTCCAACGTCCCGAGAACATGTCATCCCCAATAAGTACGTACTTCATGGCCTTTGTACCTTATCCGTTTAAACGAGCCCAATCTTCAAGCACTGAAGATACACGGTTCTCCAATCATCCGGCTCCATGAATCGTACTCGGACATCGGTTCCACTCGTTATGTCTTTGTAGCCTGATTATCCGTAAGATCATTTGCCTCGGTCTGCGAATTTCGGGATCCAATGGAATTTCGATGCACTCGAATAGAAGCGATCAGCTCATGGCAGCACATCCATAATGGAAGAGTCATCGTTTCTCCACACTTGTATTCTTCCGTGAGCTGGGAAATCACCAACTTTGAGTCTCCAAAGAGTTCCACCGCTTCTCCCGGCTTCGATAAGCAACTCCATCCCCTTGCGTATTGCTTCATTCCGCGACATTGTTGGTGCAAGGGGTAGATATCCTGATGGAGAAGGAATAGGTTGCCCCCCGGGGCGACACGAGTAGAATGCCGATGCCGCAACCATCATCACAAGCCGATCCATCGAAGAACATGGCCCATGCACGCACAGACAGTGCTGCTATATCAGTATTGATTCGTTCAGCAATAAGATCGGCCAACGCTTGTCCCTTGACCGCTTTCGTAGGCTGATACCGGAGATCAAATTCCGATAATGCAAACATCCATTTACCGAGTCGGCCTTTCAACACAGGAGCCGACAGCATATGTTTGATGACATCCGATTTGCATATGATGACAATTTCCGCTGACAGAAAGATGTGACGAAGCTTGGTGCAGGTAAAAAATAGGCAGAGGCACAACTTCTCGATCTCAGGGTACCTAGTTTCTGCATCCAACATCCTTCTGCTGAGGTAGAAAGCGACTCTTTCCAGACCATCATAGACTTGCACCACCACTGAGGCGATGGAAGTGTCACCCATCGACAAGTAACATAGAATGGCTCTGTCTTGTCGTGGCGGGAACCAACACAAAAAGGCTTCGTTAGATACTTCTTTATCGTCAAACGCTTGCTGTTGCTCTCATTTCCGGGCCGAAACTCCTCATCATCTTTAATTCTTGACCAATCCCATGAACGGCTCGATCCGCCCTGATAGGTTGGAGATGAACCTTCTGAAAATTGATTTTGTCGATGAGACACTGGAGCTCCTTCTTCGTGGTAGGTGGCTTCCATTGTTCGTATCGCCTCTCCCGACTTTTCAGGCCGATCTCAATTCCGCGTTCATGTGAACCAAGAAGCCCAAGAATTGACCGGCCAACCAAAAGCGCACTTCTTTGGATTCATTCTCAGCCCGAATTTTCTAGTTCAGGACGTGTCGCAAATCCTCCAAGTGTCCTTCGACCGAGACAGACTTGACCACCACGTCATCAATGTAAATTCCACTAACTTGCCGATCAGATCATGAAAGATGTAATTCATGGCTTTTTGGTATGTTGCGCCGGCATTTTTCAGTCCAAATGTCATGACTACATATTCAAACAAGCCAACCGAACCTGGCACTCTGAATGCAGTCTTGTGTATATCTTCTGGAGCCATAAAAATTTGGTTGTAACCGGCATTGCCATCCATGAAGCTTAAAACCTTATGACCAGCGGCTGCATTGATCAATGCCTCGGCTACCGGCATTGGGTACTCATCCTTTGGAGTGGCTCTGTTGAGATCCCGAAAATCTATGGCGACGCGCCATCGGCCGTCCTTTTTCTCTACAGGTACGATATTAGATATCCACTCAGCATACCTGCATGGCCTGATGAACCCGGCGCTCAACATCTTCTCGATCTCTTTCTTGACTTCTTCTAAAATTTCGGCCTTTCGTGCTCGCTGCTGGAACGGCCGAAATCCTTTCTTAAGAGGGAGCCGATGCTCAATGATGCTCCTGTCTAACCCGGGCATTTCCGTGTAATCCCATGCAAAACAATCTGGGTATTCTTTCAACAAAGCTATCATCAGGCCCCTCAGTTGCGGATCTAACCTTTTGCTGATAAATGTTGGTCGTGGCTTATCCCCAGGACCAATGTCAGTCTCTTCTAGCTCATCAGCCGATGTAAACCCATATCCTAGCTTTCCGTCGCCTGCTAGATCGATGCTGACACAGGCAAAACGTATGGCGAGGATAATTTTGGCCGATTGCTGGAATCGGCCTCCTTTTTGATTGCATTGCTCAATGAAGGTTTACAACTTATCTGTGCTCCACTACGGGAGGGAGTCTCCCTGCTACGACTACGTGGTATGCTTGAGGTGAGATCATTGCTTTTTATCTTTTGGGGCCGATCGCAGTGGGATCAGCCTTGCCACCGTACGTTTGCTGACGTGCCTTGCCACTCGTCGCCGGTGGATAAGACCAGCTCTCACCTCGTTTTTTGTAACTCGATTCGATCACAGCCGGGCTCAAATCGAATTTGAGAGAGCGGCTCTGGTCTTCCGAGTCCAAATATTCATGCCAGCTATGGAGACCTCAATTGAGTCGCCTGCATGAACTACCTCCACTTCATCTCCATCCCATTGTATCAGGCACTGGTGCATTGTGGAATGCAGTAGTTGGCGTGAATCCAATCCTCTTCCTCCCAGCAGACAAAGCCGTAGGTGCTTTTGCTGTCGACGATGAAGAATGCTGTTGGGATGGTTTTTCGGCCTACGGTTAGATCCACGTTCAGAACGCCTTGCGTCCCTGATGCTTGGCCGTTGAAGTCGTTTAGTGTGACGTTGGTCTTGATCAGATCTGCGCTAGAGCGTCCCAAACGCCGTAGCATGGAGTATGGCATTATATTGACTGCCGCTCCCGTGTCAACCAACATCTTGCCGACAGGCTGCCCATTGATATAACCTTTTAGGTACAAGGCCTTCAAATGTTTGTAGCCCTTCTCTCGTGGCTTTTCAAAGATAACTGGCCGTGGACCGCAGTCAAACTGTGCTATCGGCACTTCTTCAGTTCCTGGAGCTCGAAACTCCGACGGAAGTATGAACACCATATTTGTGCCAGCCGATGTACCCACATCGGCTTTTACTTGCTTGGGGCGCCACTCTTTCTCTCTCGTGACGACTCTCCGTCCAAAGTTTGTCATCTTCTCACACGGCCGAGCCTCAACGTGTGTAGGTATTGCGCCTCGGTTTGCTCCAAGCTACGTAGCCGTCGAACCCCACGCTCGGGAGTGGCCGAGTCCATCAGGACACCACCTTGGCCGGTGGTATCTATCCTCTTCTTCATCTTCTGACTCCTCAAAGTCTTCATCTTGAGATGACTCAGCTCGTTTGTTCTGTGGTGGGAGAGGCCCTAGACGCTTGAAAACTGAAACTTCTCCTGCGTCCTTCTTCTGCCGTCTACACTCCGGGCAGTTGTCGATTGTAGGCAATCGGCTCATTCCTGAATCCCAGCAGTGCTTAAAGAAAGGACAGTCCCAGTGTCTATCCATGTCTTCCTGCTCTCTCGACTTCCCCTTAGCGCGGTGCTCATATCCTTCGTCGTCTCTATCATACCGACGATATCTTCCATTGTCTACGTCAGACCGACGATATCTTTCGTCTTCTCTGTCGTACCGCCGACGTCGGTCATACTGACGCTCACTTGTTAAGGAGATGCGGAGAATGGTCGTTGATATCGCACGCTTCTCACTTGTTCCTCGGTGAGGTACCGTCGTCATCATATCGGGGCCGGTTACGTGGGTCGGCTCTCCTCCTTTTCCTTGCCAAGGGAGTGACCGATTTCTTCTTTATCTTTGCCATGGTGGTGTACAGGCCCTGCCATGTTAACATCAAATGAGAAACCTGGCTGATGCCTCGTGGAGTGATTGATTCCCACCATGTTGACGCCAGAAACGGGTGCGTGTCCACTTTCATGGCAAACGCCCGTTCTATCGCCGTTTGGACTGGCCACGCAACTCTTTGCGCTATTGGTGATATGGGTGAACGGCTAAGAACGAATGATGCCACTTGCGTACGGCCTCCCATTCACTTCTTGCGCCGTAGGGATTTTATGGCCTTCGGTGGTAATCTTCAGCTATTTTTCCTTAAGCAATAAATCGAATATCTGCTCAGCCTTGCTTTCGAAGTCAAACCCCTTTGGAGGCCCTTGTGGCTTCACCCATTTGCGGTGGATTAATGGTATCGCCCCGAAAGCCTATTCAGCCACTTGGAGCATCGGCCCCTCGAGAATCCTCAACTTCTCTCGCTCCTGATCAAAGCCTATCGGACGCTTGAACTTTGCTCCTGGTACAATTTCGGTGGTGCTACTCATAGCATTAATTTCTTGACCATGTGCGCTGAATCAGACGACGCGAAAGCTGCCAGATCCTTGATCGGGCGCTAAGCAGGTTCAACACTGCCAGCTCTTGATCGGGCTTCTTCTCATTTAGACGGCTTAATAACATCGGTTCTTGCACAAATTGAACGGCTGGATGTAAACGACACCTATCTGCCTTTGCCGTACCTGTGCCAGACTGCAATGCCAGCCTCTTGAGTTCTCGAGATATTGATATGAAATCGTCTGGGGCTTGCTTCCACTGCCTCTGACCGAGTTTTCCAGGGCAACGGTGTGTACCACCCAAAAGCCGATCCCGTGAGAGTTGTGCGAAAAACCTCACACGTAACGGATCTGATGCTGAAATCATGCCCAACCGTGCCAAATATCGGCTCACGTGCTCGATCGAGCTAGACCCTTCTGATCCATTGAACTTTGAGAATTCCTGAGCGATACCGTGTAGTGGACTGTGATCGCACTGCTGGGGTACGGCTTGGAATAGCCGATTGTTTTCCTCTTTGGCAGGATGCCGAACTGGTCTCTCAAGATTGTACTGATCTGTTCCACGGTATGAGCTGCAGGGACCGAGCTTTCATGACTGGTGCAGTGGCATACTTGGCCAGCCACGCCCGTTTACCTGCCGTCCGATCCGTAAATCCCTGCTGCAGAATCTGGTTCAGGCGCCGCGTTCATTGCGGCCCGGCACGATGTGCACACGTATCCATGATCTCTTTAGGTGGCTCATAGAGGAATTGGCAATCGCCAGGATCGCCTCCAACTTTGTAGACGACGTACGCCGTGGTGGAACCCCGCGAGCTCGGGAGTCAGAAGGCGAACGACAAACGGCGGTCCTGGGTCTCGGAACGGTATTTCTCCCCGGTGAGTTCCTAGGGTGTGTCCCGACGGAGAGTACGATGCTCATGATTTCCGAACCACGCGAACCGGCAATGCGCTCAAGGGGAGTTCAACAGGTTTCCGAGACGTATATAATGAGCCACCATGTAATTGACTTCCTGGCGCAGAGCTCTGGTGCGCCTCCTCTGAAGGGGTAGACATATCTACTTCATCGAGAACACCTTCGGGTGAGAACCCTTTCCACCTGATACCATATGAACGGGTCTTCGTGAAAGAGCCGATGAGATCGGATTCGAAGACGGCTTTAATCTCATCATATTTCTTCTTGTGGTCCTCAGGCAGATTCGCGTACGTGGATCGTTCGCACCCACTCAACAGACTCCCTGACATAGCTGTCGCAGATGTCGACTTTAGTTGCCGTTGCTGGTCCCACGGGGCGTGCCAGAATGTGTTGCTCACAAAACCCACCGCGAGCACCAAGAGCAACACGGAGCTGGAGGCCCCCAGACTGGCCGAGGGCTCCTGTCCCTGGCGACGGCCCGCAATGCTCGGCACACGTCCCAAATGAATGCAAGGGCGTGCCACCTGACCTATCCGGTCAGGAAGGTGATGGATTGCTTCAATTAGTTTCCATGGCAAACACGTAAACATTAAATACGAGCCCCGATCGGCTCTTAGGTTATCCTCCTGTGAATCGGCTCAAAGAGCCGATTGCCCCATGATTCACGTTGGATTTACAATGACATGGGGGTCCTGCTTTATCAATACAAAGTTAAACCAATCTACGACAGTCTAGGGTTTTCACCGCATAACCGGAACATCCTACGCGTAGTTGAGCCTAGCAGATACGAAAGATGATGGAAAACCAGTCCTAAAAGAGGCCTAAAAACCAACACGAAGTCGATTCCCGGAACAATCCCTTCTAGGATCAGCAAATCATACCTTACGCACTACCGGATCGTTCAACCCGTTTGCAAGGCCTAACCATGCAGATATCAAACTAATCCTTGTAGAACAAGGAACAACTATAACAGATCGGATCTACTAAATAAAGATTAAGCAAGATTCTTCCTTACACCCAAGATAGGTGGCAAGGGCAGCCAGACATTGAGAGGCAAACGTGGAAGCAAAACAAACATATCATAAAAGTATCGACGTCAGCCTCAAAACATCCATGATAAGGGTGTTGCTCGCCATCAAAGGTTTTAACGAGCAACACCAAAGAACGAATAAATAGAGCATCGCCTAGGATCGCAAGATGCGATCTGTGCAGCATGACGCTTACCCGGAAGAAACCCTCGAAACAAGGGGGTGGCGATGCGCCTGATTGGTTTGTTGGTGAACGGATCGTCCTCCTTTTCAATAACCCTAGGTACATATTTATAGTCCGTAGGACTTTCTATCTGGAATAAACCTAGCTGTGTACGACTAAACTCTATCTCTTAATTCTAAATCTACCATAATATACAAATACATCCGGCAGTCTAGTCACAAATTCTCGCATTAGACACTTTATACGTATGTCCTCTAAGCCCATCTTCAATCACGGCCCATCTCCCGCTCCGCTAAATTCCTCGGTGATAACACCCATACACTTCACGCATGCTCGACGATGTCGATTACGCCGGATAATGATCAGATTTTATGATTCAATTTCTCGCTCGTTATATATTGTCCGGTGTTTCCGTGATGACACCAAGCCCTGATAAACTCATAAGCCGTAGGTCCTCGAATTCTTACCCATGGCTTGATTTTGCCACCCATTGAAGGATCGTTGTCCTCCTTTTCTCCTACCGGCCTCTTGCGGCCGTAGCCATGGATTCTGAGAGTGAGGGAACATATGTTCATGCGACGATGTCCACACTCCATCACAAATCCTGTCCTCCTTTCTAGCACAATTATTCTTGAATGTTTCCCACTCCTCCCCGTGATCATCGGATGTGCCTTAGACCTTGGAGTAATCATCACCCTTATCCATCATTTATTGTACCCTCGTTTTCCAACTTCTCAAGTCTCTACTGAACTTGTCGAGGGTGTGGGTCTTTTCCACATTTTTGGTGAGATGTTGGTTATTGTGAAGGAACGGGAATGTGTACCATTTGCAACTTAGAGATAAGGATGGCACATAAATATGCATTCTCCCTTATGTTCTTCTCGTTGATCGAAACGGTTCCTCGAAGAACACGTAAGCATTGGTCGACATAGCTCGCTGCAACTGAATAGGCTTACCATTGGCAAGGCTTACTTCCAAGACAGTATCCGTTATTTTGATGATCCACGGGTGTGTGCACCGAACCTTGATCACTGGTCTAAATTTTGTCTCGCACTATCTCGAGAACACTCCACGCCACACGAAGTCCCGGCAGGAAGTGGCAACAACAGGTCACAAATGATAATTCTGCAGGAAGTGGTACTCCGGAATAACAACAATCCCTGACAAGATGTGGCACCTCACCATGTCGCACACAGGCTCACCAAGAAGTGGCGCCCGGGCGTCATGGTCTCCGCGGGCGCCAACCTGGAGAAACTACTCAAACCAAGGTGATGCCGTGTAAAAACAATATTACACAGTAAACAGTCGCAAGGCTCACACCGAGCTAAGGGGAGACGACGAATATATGATGATGATTATGAAGACGATGAAGAGGACGCAGGATGTGAGCTCAGCGGAGTCACATTCTTTTTCGTCGGGTTCCAAAGGGATTTAAGCTCCTATGGATAAAATGAAGGAATCCAGGAATCCGGTTGTTTAGATGATTATCTGCAAACGATAAAGGTACATTGTGGTACCAAGTTTACCGCCCATGCAGAGTATGTAGATGTTCTTGAGTGGAGCTGCAAGGTCCTGGCTTTGATGTTGTAGGGAACAATCGAACACCGTGGGAGAATTTGCGGATAAGTTCATCCAAATCTCTTCAAGTCAACTTTCAAGCGCCCAACGTCAATCGAAGAATTACGGAAGTGCACTCAGAAATCAGGAGAGTCGATGCGTTCCAATCTCCAGAGGTACAACATGATAAAAATTCAGCCTAAAACATCTCCGAAATCGATCCATTTGACAATGGGTTGCGCCACACGTACTTTCTTGAGGATCTAGGAAGAGCCAAGCCTAAGACGATATGAGATTTAATGGACCTAGTAAACAAATGGGCCAATGCATGAGACACAGTAACAACCAAGCAAGGTCACCCGAAGAGGATCGACCAAGGCGTGGAACGACCAGAAGAGGCGAGCCTGAAACTATGATGATTATGATAGACCTGCCCAAGTGGCGGTTGCTCATAAGCTAGGATGGTAGGAAGGATGCTCATCGTAACAGCGGATATCGAGGCAGCAGTCGCAGACGAACCTGGCCTCTAGTGCAGACATACAAGCCTAGACCCTCGGTTCCAGCCGCAGCATGAGGTCACAGAGGAGCAGATGCTTAACACACCGTGTAGTATGCACGGTTACTTCGACCCCGAGGGACGCAGACAGCTGGAACCATTTGCTGAAGGAGGTAGAACTTTCCAGCAGAAGTAGGCAGGCTTCGGGAAAATGCAACACGACACATCAAGGCAAAGATTTGCTAGAGCGCTGATGCATGTAAAATGGCTAAGAACTTTGCACTTTATTGCAACATATTACCACATATTTGATTCTTATATAATGTTATTTCCATATTTGTTTTTGGGGGATTTTCTAAACAATCCCATGTCCTCTGGTTCTAATTCTGTTTGGCACAAAACGCCTGTTTTTAGTATTTATGAAATTACAAGAACTACAGGACTCCAAAAAGGGAAAGGTCAGGGGCCATGCTTCGGAAATTTTGAGACGAACAAAAAGAGCTAAAGTCAACAGGCTGGGAAAGAGGGCAGGTGGTGCGTCCACCCCTTTGGGCGCGCCACCTGGGTGCTTTCCCACCTACATGCGATTCAACTTAATCTTGCACCCACCGACTTGTCTGCACCTAGAAACCCATAAATATATATAGTATATACATATATATCGACGTGGATTTTCTAACTAGGGTGGTAGCTATGCATAGGCCTACGGTTGTTCGATGTTGTCTCGTGATTGGTGTTACCGTTAACTTCCATCAATCTTGCCCAACCGTGCTCATTCGGGAAAAGGAACCGTAACCGTTTTGAAACCGCAGAAAAAGAAGAACCGTGATCATGAAAAACTGCAAAATGCCCATTCAAAAGGATACTCATGCTACCGTCTACCCGTCGACGAGAAAAAAACAAAAATAAAAGAACCGTGCACGGTTGTGTCATTGTTGCTGTGCCACGAAATGAGCGCCGTGTAGGGATTCCTAGCATAGAAAACAAATAAAATTCCTACCGTAAGAACGAATAACAAGCCAAGATCTAATTTAGTAGATGGTAGCAACGAGATGAGATCATCATACCTCGAAGATCGCAGCGTTAACGAGAGCAACTGGGGGATGAGTAGTCTATCACGGTGCCACACTAGGTAGCACATCCACACTGGGTCACACGATGGTGTCGATAAAGATGTCCTTCTCCCCCCGTTCCAAAGCAGCGGAAGTAGTAAATCCTCCTCGGAATCCCGACAACACGGCGGCATGGTGATGGTGGTGGTAGAGAATTCCGGCAGGGCTTCGCCGTAAGCCTTGCGGGAGATAAGTGGAGGAGGGAGTCGCTAGGGTTTAGAGAGAGGAGGCTAGGGCGCTGGATCTTGGTGCCCTTGGTGGTGCGGCCAAGTAGTGGCCAACCCCTCCCCTTCTCTCCCCTTTAAATAGGTGGAAAACCTAGGGTTCACCCAAAAACCACATTGAAGTCCAACTCCAAAACTTACCAAATTGGGAAACCTAGATCAAGAGGGATTCCTCCCTTTCCTTCTCATGGTCGTTCATGGAAGGTGAGTCCACGGACTCCACCTTCCCACTTGGTGGGTCGGGCTAGGGTCGGGTGGAGTCCCTCGGGAAGAGAGCACCACAAAAGATGGAAACACTAAAATGTAGGGCCGCAGCAGCAAAGATTGAGGGGGACGACCGAAGCTGCCGCCGCAGGGACTCCACCATATACAACGCCCTTCATCATCGTCACCATGATCAAGGGGGAGTAGTCCACCTTACTATGGGTTTGTGGCATTAGCTTGATCTATTTATCTCATGTTCTTCATAGATAAAAGTGCTTGATGTCTACGGGTGTTTCTATTCTTGTAGACAGGTTGGGCCTCCAAGAGCAAGAGGTTTGTAGAACACCAGCAAGTTTCCCTTAAGTGGATCACCCATGGGTTTATCGAACTCAGGAGGAAGAGGACAAAGATATCCCTCTCAAGCAACCCCTGCAATCACTATACAAGAAGTCTCTTGTGTCCCCAACACACCCAATACACTCTGTCGATGTATAGGTGCACTAGGTTCTACGAAGAGAGGTGAACTACAAGTGTATGAATGAATATGATAAAAAGAGTAACGGCGCCTTAAAAGTGCTGTCATGTGCATTGATGGTAGGTAATATTGTAGGAAGTAAAGATGCAGTAAACAGTAAATGTTTATGATTGCGTATTTGGAAACAAGGCCTAGGATCATACTTTCATTAGTGGACACTCTCAACATTGGATCACACAAATAATAACTTCTCTCCTTTGTGCTACATATACTCTTGTTTAATAATGAACCATTTTGTAGGGCTACAAGAGCACCTCAATGCCGGAGTTAACAAGCTCCCACAACATTCGACATTCATATTTAAGTAACCTTTACATAATAGATCTTTGCAATTTAAACCGAGTACTAACATAGCATGAACACTGTCACCATCACATTTCAAGGGGGAATAAATCACATCACTATCATAGTAATAATTAAATCCATAACCTACAAGAGATTATGACCATAATCTACGACAAGTACCACAAGATGCACACACTTTCACCATTACACTATGAAGGAGGAATGGACTACTTTAATAACATCACAAGAGTAGCAAATAGACTAATAGCGATACAAAACTCATAGGAATCTCAATCATGTAAGGCAGCTCTATGAGATCATTGTATTGAAGAACATAGGAGATAACCACTTAGCTACCGGTACAGCCCCGAGTCTCGATGAACTACTACCTCCTCATGGGAGACAGCAGCGTTGATGTAGATGGCGGTGGTGTCGATGGAGATGCCTTCCGGGGCACCCGTCCCGGCGGCGTGTCAACAGAGACTTCTGTCCCCTAGATCTTGGCTTCGCGATGGCGGCGCGTTCCGGGAAGGTTTCGCACCGTGCTTTTTCCGTATCGATGTTTTAGGTCATGGACCTTTAAATAGGCGAAGAGGCGGAGTCGTGAAAACACGAGGCGACGACACAAAGAGGGGGCGCGGCCTGTGCCCCGGCCGTCACTTATCATTCCACTCACCAGGGCTCCTCCTGGGTGGGCTCTCGGGTGTTCTTGAAGCTCCGTGGAAAAATAGGATGTGGCATTGATTTCGTCCGATTCCGAATAGAATACATTTCCTTACTATACTTTCGGGAACCAAAACAGTGTAAAACAAAGAATCGTCTTTCGGCATCTCGTCAATAGGTTATTTCCGGAAAACGCATAAATATGACATATAATGTGTATAAAACATGTGAGTATCATCATAAAAGTAGCATGGAACATAAGAAATTATAGATACGTTTGGGACGTATCAAGCATCCCTAAGCTTAGTTCCTGCCCTCGACTAGGTAAACGATAACAAGGATAATTTCTGAAGTGACATGCTATCATAATCTTGATCAATACTATTGTAGAGCATATGAGATGAATGCAGCGATTCGAAGTCAATGACGAAGATAATGAGTAAACAAATGAATCATATAGCAAAGAGTTTAATTTTCATGAATAGTACTTTCAAGACAAGCGTCAATAAGATTTGCATAAGAGTTACTCATAAAGCACTAAATTCAAAGTAATGAAGCAACACAAGGGATGATTAAGTTTCAGCAATTGCTTTCAACCTGTAACATGTATATCATGGAAAGTTGTCAACATAAAGTAATATTGTCGCTGTAGAATATGACAGATGCTATGAGATGTTTGAAGTTGGGGTCAATTTAACGCCAGAGGATTCGGGAGGGTTTGTGATTAGATGGGATGAACTTCCGGATGGTTTTCAAGAACTTAGCTAAGAGGCTGAAGAAGAAAGACATAAGGAAGAACTCGCTCTAGATCATCTTCTTTATTGATCTCCACAGGTTACAAGTTTGTGCTTACAGTTGCCCTAATCGGATCGTCCCGCGCAGGGGTGTGCCCCTCTCCTTATATAGGGAGAGGGTGGCTGAACCCTAATAAACCCTAATGGCATCTTTGACTAGACAAACTACTTTACAAAGTTACTTTAATCATATACATCAGTCTTCTTTAATCGTGGAGGATGACGCCTGGCTCTTTCATCGCCATCCTCCTCTTATCGCCGCCTTCAGCTACTTTGCTTAGCTCATCTTTGTCCTCTAGCTCTGGAGAGCATCTTTGACCAGTCTGCCGACATGCTCTTCTTTCCGGTATCCCGGTGTCTTCTTTACCTGGTGGATACCCCTCTTGGGGATACCAGCTTAGCTTTACTTAGCCAAACTCTATCTTCAGGTTCGGCATGAACTCATTAAACCGGTAGTCTGATGGTCAAACATCCTGGGCTGGCATGCTCTTTTGGCATACCGGGGCTGTCCCCCAACATTAGTCCCAAGCCGGTATAGTTCATGATTCTATCCAATGTATCTGCTGCCAGGTTCTCATTGCCTTGATACCGGTTTTAATCTATCCTAAGCGCTAGCTTAGATCCCAGATTTTGTCCGACTTACGTTTTCTTGCACATTTTCTGCATCTTATCCTCCTGCATCTTAGTCATTAAACACTTCCGGCGGCTTCCAGGAATTTCGCTGCGCTCTGCTGATATGCGCATCGTGGATCGACTGCCGTTGTCGTGTCATCTCCTCGGCTTCCAAGGCTGCATTAATCGCTCACATGGATCCTAGCCACCGCTCGATCCGTATGCACCTCCCCGTGGTCATTTACGCGTGTACCACTGCGCCTACGCGGCCCGTGGAGCGAACTGTCATAGTTCGCGGGACTCGAACTCGCAGTTCCTGCTGCTGCCCACCTTCTCTCTTCCTTTATAAGGCGAAACCGCCCTTTCTTCTTCCTTTCTCTCGCATTCCCCACTCTCTCTTTTTCGCGCATACACAGTTGTCCTTTGCCTTCGCGCTCCGCCGCTTCTTTCGCTAGCTCGTCCCGCCGCTCCGAATCTTCGCTCACGTCCGCCGGACGTCGCCGAACTTCGCCGCGAAGAACCTCCTCGGTGCTCCGCGGTCGCGGCATTGGTGTTTACTCTCAAGCTCTTCTCCACCCGCCGTCGACGGACCTCTCGCCAACAGCAAGCTTACTCCACCGGCGAGCCACTTCCTCTGCGACTCCGCCGCCTCATTAGGCTCAATCTGCGTTTACCCCTCTTTTGCTTGCTTTCAGATCTTGAGTTGGTAGTGTATTTACTTCTCCTTTTGCTTTTTCTCTTACTCGTATCTTCGCGCAAATCGTGGATCTGTGGTTTCCCGTCAAATCTTATGTCTAGTGAGGAGTCTTCTTCTGCCTCTTCTTCTACATCTTCCTCTGATAGCCGGCATAGCCAATCCTCCGACGGATTAACCGCCGATCTTGTCCAGATGGACATCGATTCCGGTAGCGACCAAGAAGCCGGTAGCTCTAGCCAAGCTTCCGGCGTAGATCCTGCCGGTATCACACGCGGGGCCTGGATGGGCTCCAACGTTAGCCAGACGAAATTGACTGCTTTACCGTCCAGGAGGATCCGGAGGGCATCCCGCCGGCTCCCGGTGACGAGATTGAACCGGTGCTTGAACCCGGTGAACGCGTTGTTTTTCTCGCTCACTTCGAGCGCGGCTTCGGCCTTCCCGCCTCTCCTTTCTTCCGGAGCTTCCTTGATTTTTACCCCCTTCAACCTCACCATCTTCCCGGCAACGCCGTTTTCTACCTCTCTTGCTATGCCACCTTTATGGAGGCTTATATCGGCATTCGTCCCACTCGCGAGACGTTTGCCCATTTCTTTGCTCTTCGGATCAATTCCGTCTGGGCAAGGGAAATCCCAAACCCAAACCCCCGTACAATGCAGGTCTTAACATCGGCTCCCGCCAAGGGAGCCCTTTTTCAAGTTTACCGGTCTCGAGTCATGCCGGCTATGACCTTCTTCTACGTGAAGAACGACGGCGCCGCAGATCTCATCGATCTGCCGCCTTTTAATCCGGCGCCGCCCAGAAAAATCAACTGGAGCTACAACCCGAAGACAGATCACATCGAAACAAACCGGGTGGTACGCTTCATGGGAAGCTGATGAAGGAGACTAACATCTGCTCCGATGATATTATCCGCGCCTTCATCTCGCGCCGGGTGCTTCCTCTTAAGCGCCGCGCTCATAAGATGAGCGAGATGTACGGTCCCGGTGATCCTACCAAGATCACCGGACTTCCTCTCAGCAAGAAGGACATTGTCCTCAAGGCTAGGCAGATCTGCCAGACTGCCATGCCGGATGATTGGGAATGGGGCCTCCGGCCCCTCAGTTCCACTAACCCTCCGACCCAAGAAGTAAGAAATTACGCAACTCGGGTCGGTTTACCGGTAACTTTTATACTGTGACTAACCCTTTTTTCTTTTGTTTTCAGGCCAAGGACCGCTTCCCCCGCATTGACTCAGACCGGCGAGGCCCTTGCCGGAAGCGTGCTCTGGACAAGTTCGACCCGGACCCCTTCATTCATTGGCAGGATCTGAAGATGGGCCGGACTCCAGCCTCGCGCCTCGGCAAATCTCCACCGGAACCATCCGGTTCGTCTGACGACCTGACCTTGCTTGAGGTAGCTCTTCTTTTTGATCTCTCATATTCTTCTGTTATTGTTCCTCTGTAGATGTTCCCTCAGCCAACATCAACCCACAGGTCCACGAGCACGTTCCTCCCCTGCAGGCCGAGGCAGGCCAAGAGTTTGTGGAGAAACTCATGGCCCAAGGCCAAAAGAACAAGGCTCCGGCCTCTGACGCCGGTTCGAGCCAGGCCCCTGCATCCAAGCGCTTCCGGACTGAACCCTTTGCGGGGAAGGTCGCAGGCGTGAGGCGCTACAAGAGCAAGCAGATGCCGACCTCTTCCGGGTAAGGCCCCGTTTCTCTGCTTGTTTTGTTTTTACCAAGTTCTTTTCCGGTTGCTTTTTCCAACTCTTTCTTTTTCTCTTCATCCCCAAGCCAAGCTCGGCCCGGGCCTGAGGGCTCACGATCCGCAAGGACCTCAACCTCCTCCTCCTCACTCAAGCCCGGCACCATCGAGCCGGCTCACCTCCGCCTCCCCCTGCGGGAGGCATTGTGCCCGGGGCGCGCGGCCCCTACACCGCCGGATCACCGCGCGGAGGAGGACCTTGTCTCCCCTCCCGAGAACCAAGACACCGGCGCCAGCAACACCGGCGCCGGAGAAGAAGCTGCCGGGCGGGCGGAACCTCTGGTTCCTCCCGTCCTAGAAAAGAAGAAGAAGAAGACCAAGACGTCTTCCCCCTCCAAAGCCGCGCCGGAAGCTTCCGCGCCGGCAAGCTCCAACCCGGGTGACGCGCCTGACGCTCCCCCTTCTCCCAGGACCACGCCAACGCCACCGCCGGAAGCTCCTCGCACCGAGCCAGCCGGTGCCACTCTCAACGGCGCCGCCGCCCGAGACCTTGACGCTCGTCAAGGGGAAGGAAACGGCCCCCGGCGCCCCTCCGCGGCCAGCAGCCCTTGGTGCTGCATGTCTCCCGCGCCGCTAGCGCTGCCGGCGAGAAGGCCACCGGCCTGCTTGGCCGGATCACCGAGTTCCAGCGCGAAGGCCGGGAGCTGGGGCACTTGCTGCCCTACGCGGAGAAGTGGAACGCCGCGGACATGTCCAAGGCGACCCGCGGCCTGGGCAAGGACCGGCTACCGGCGCCTGACCCTGTTGGTGAGCGGTGCTCAGAAGAGCACTTCATGCGGCTGCGTCGGGCCGTCAAGGAGCTGGACAGCGCGTGGTTCGATGCCACGAATAACATGATGGTAAGTCTCACAAAGCCTGTTCCATTTTTTGATTTATCTTGGTTCCTCTTCTTCTGGCTCTTTTCTATCTTTCCTTGAACTTTCAACTTTATGCCGGTTTCTCTTTTTTGCTGAATCTTGTCTATCCTCCCAGTCCCCGAGTTTCGTGTTGAGAGCGTAGCTCTTAGCGCGAAGCGAAACCGGCATAGCCAGTCCCCGAGTTTCGGGTTAAGATCTTTGCTCTTAGCTAACATCATTTCCTTGAACAGACCACGGCTGACGCTCGGAAGATCCTCTTTGAGGAGCTTCTTTGGGAGCACCGGGACCTCGCTGAGGCACACAGCAAGTGCCAAGGTAACTTTTTGCGCCTCCGGCATCTTTTTACCGGAAGGTTTTCTTTCTCTCAATTCTTAACACTTATGATTTTCTGTTTCAACAGCCATCCCGGAAGCTTCTATTGAGGCCCTCAAGACGCAGCTTGCCGCCGCCCAAGGTACAGCTTCCTGTTTTCCAGTTAACTTGCTTTCTCTACATTGTATCAGTACAACTTTGCTAACACTCTCTTTCCGGGTTCCAGAGGAGAAGGACCAGCTCATCCGGCAGCATCAGGAGGATCTGAGCGCCCAGAGAACCAGCTACAAGGAGCTCAAGGATCAGCTTATCCAGCTTGGTCTTGACCATGCCAAGGCGCTGAAGGCTGCTGAATCCGCTGCGGAGGCCAAGCTGCATGAGGCGCTGGAGGATGCTGGCAATGCCAATGTGGTGTTGCAGGCTGAGCTGGAAGAGGCCGCCAAGGCGCGGAAGGCAGCCGAGGACAAGGCCGCGCGGCTGGAGGCGGAACAGAAGGAGTACGACCTTCTGGTTACGCAGACTGACGCGCTTGCCCTCCGTAAGTTTCTCTTTTTTCCTTTCCGGTTCCTGCTTATAAGCTTATCTGTTCCGGTAGCATGTGCTTAGCTTCTTTTCTTCGTCTTGCAGGGCTCTTCCCGGACTCCCAGGCGTTTGCTATGAAGAAGGTTGGAGAGCGCTGGGTGCTGCAGGCATACAAGAACCTGGGTGCGCCCTGGGATCCTTATGACCATCTGGTTGCGCTGAACGCGCGGGTCTCCCACATGCGCTGCGTGGATCGGAACCTCTCTGACATTCCGCAGGTGGCCACCCAGCTCTACAGACTCTGCCCGGGAGAAGAAGTGCAGTACCTTCTCTCATCACCGCTCAAGGGTGTCGGCCGAAGGATCCGGGAGTGGCAGTGCTCCGCTGCCCGTGCCGGAGCAGACTCAGCGCTTGCGTTGCCTGCTCCTGGTACCCGGAGCTGGACCTGGACGCCTTCACCGGCGTGCGCGAAGGGGCTGAAACCGATCTGGACCCGGTCCTCACCGCTAAGCGGCAGGATCGAGCGTACCACATCGCGGAGTACGCTGACATGCGCACCTTCATCCCCCCTCCTGAAGACGTCAAGGATTATCTGAGCGACGAGGAGGAAGATGAAGACGCTGATGAGGCCGAAGCCGGTGACACGCCTCCAGAGGGTCCTGATGCCAACAATGCTCCTCCCGAAGCTCCTTGTGCCTGAATGTTGCCTGTTATTCTGATTGCCTGTGATAAGCTTGCCCTGCTCAACTTGGAAACACTGCCCGTTAAATTCTACCCCGGTATGCCGGGGTCTATGATGTAAGATAATACTTAATCTCTATTTTGGTTGTGGTACAACAGTTTATGCCGGTACGCTATACCGGTAGTTAATTAACTTATGTTTGCCTTAGCATATTTGCTTGTTGATTTGCTTTTTCTTGCACTGCAATGATTCCGAAATTGTTTCCGCATCCAATTCGATGCATACTTGGCTCTTTTGCTTTGGCTCTGCCTACCTTCTCTGGGCGTTTTTGGCGTATGAGCACAAAGTTCTTTTACCAAGCAAGCACTTTCTTGAACTTAGAAATAACTCGAAATTTTTGCAAAAAACCGGTATAACCGGGGTTAGTTAATTTTTCCGGATTGCTTGTTGGGGCCGAATGGACGCTAGAGGATTCGGGGGAGGGTTTGTGATTAGATGGGATGAACTTCCAGATGGTTTCCTCAAGAACTTAGCCAAGGCTAGAGGTTGAAGAAGAAAGACATAAGGAAGAACTCGCTCTAGATCATCTTCTTTATTGATCTCCACAGGTTACAAGTTTGTGCTTACAGGATTTCTCTCTCTGCTCATCGCTCCCGAGTATGGGTGTGCCCCCTCTCCTTATATAGGGGAGAGGGTGGCTTACAGGGGAAGAAACCCTAATGGCATCTTTGACTAGACAAACTACTTTAATCATAGATGACACCGGGGTCTTCTTTAATCAGGGAGGATGACGTCCTCCGGCTTCTTTCATCGTCATCCTCCTCTTTATCGTCAGGCCTTCGTTTAAAGCTACTTTGCTTAGCTCATCTTTGTCCTCTAGCTCTGGAGAGCATCTTTGACCAGTTCTGCCGACATGCTCTTCTTTCCGGTATCCCGGTGTCTTCTTTACCCGGTTCCGGTATACCCCTCTTGGGGATACCGGCTTAGCTTTACTTATCCAAACTCTTATCTTTGTGCTCCGGTATGAACATTAAACCGGTATCTTGATGGCTCAAACCATCCGGTTTGGCATGCCTTTGGCATACCGGGGGTCATCCCCCCAACAAATATAACAAGTGCAATAGGTAAAAATGTAAGAATCAATGCACAGTTGACACAAGTGTTTGCTTCTAAGATAGAGAGAATAGGTAAACTGACTTAACATAAAGTAGAAGAAAGGCCCTTCGCAGAGGGAAGCATGGATTACTGTTTTTGTGCTAGAGCTTTTATTTTGAAAACATAGAAACAATTTTGTCAACGGTAGTAATAAAGCATATGTGTTATGTATAAGATATCCTATAAGTTGCAAGCCTCATGCATAGTATACCAATAGTGCTCGCACCTTGTCCTAATTAGCTTGGATTAACATGGATTATCATTGCATAGCATATGTTTCAACCAAGTGTCACAAAGGGGTACCTCTATGCCGCCTGTACAAAGGTCTAAGGAGAATGTTCGCATTGGATTTCGCTTTTGATTATTCTCAACTTAGACATCCATACCGGGACAACATAGACAACAGATAATGGACTCCTCTTTAATGCATAAGCATTCAACAACTTAAAATTCTCATAAGAGATTGAGGATTAATTGTCCAAACTGAAACTTCCACCATGAATCATGGCTTTAGTTAGCAGCCCAATGTTCTTCTCTAACAATATGCATACTCAAACCATTTGATCATGAAAATCGCCCTTACTTTAGACAAGACGAACATGCATAGCAACTCACATGATATTCAACAAAGGTAAAAGTTGATGGCGTCCCCAGAAACATGGTTACCGCTCAACAAGCAACTTATTAAGAAATAAGACACATAAGTACATATTCTTCACCACAATAGTTTTTAAGGCTATTTTTCCATGAGCTATATATTGCAAAGACAAAGGATAGCATTTTAAAGGTAGCACTCAAGTAATGTACTTTGGAATGGCAGAGAAATACCATGTGGTAGGTAGGTATGGTGGACACAAATGGCATAGTATTTGGCTCAAGGATTTGGATGCACGAGAAGAATTCTCTCAATACAAGGCTAGGCTAGCAAGGTTGTTTGAAGCAAACTCAAGTATAAAAGGTGCAGCAAAGCTCACATATGAACATATTGTAAGCATTATAAGACTTTATATTGTCTCCTTGTTGTTCAAACACCTCAACCAGGAAATATCTAGACTTAGAGAAACTAGTCATGCAAACCAAATTTTAACCAGCTCTATGTAGTTCTTCATTAATGGGTACAAGGTACATGATGCAAGAGCTTAAACATGATCTATATGAGCACAACAATTGCCAAGTATCACATTATTCAAGACATTATACCATTTACCACATGCAACATTTTCTGTTTCCAACCATATAACAATTAACGAAGCAGTTTCAACCTTCGCCATGAACATTAAGAGCTAAGAACACATGTGTTCATATGAACCAGCGGAGCGTGTCTCTCTCCCACACAAGCATTTATTCAGAGAATGAAAATAACAAACGAAAATAAAAGCACACGGACGCTCCAAGTAAAGTACATAAGATGTGACTGAATAAAAATATAGTTTCAAGAGAAATGACCTGATAAGTTGTCGATGAAGAAGGGGATGCCTTGGGCATCCCCAAGCTTAGATGCTCGAGTCTTCTTAAAATATCCAGGGATGAACCACGGGGCATCCCCAAGCTTAGACTTTTCACTCTTCTTGATCATAGTATATCATCCTCCTCTCTTGACCCTTGAAAACTTCCTCCACACCAAACTCAAAACAAACTCATTAGAAGGTTAGTGCATAATCAAAAAATCACATGTTCAGAGGTGACACAATCATTCTTAACACTTCTGGACATTGCTCAAAGCTACTGGAAGGTAATGGAACAAAGAAATCCATCCAACACAGCAAAAGAGGCAATGCGAAATAAAAGGCAGAATCTATCAAAACAGAACAGTCCGTAAAGACGAATTTTAAAGAGGCACCAGACTTGCTCAGATGAAAATTCTCAAATTGAATTAAAGTTGCGTACATATCTGAGGATCACGCACGTAAATTGGCAGATTTTTCGGAGTTACCTACAGAGAGGCAGATCGAAATTCGTGACAGCAAGAAATCTGTTTCTGCGCAGTAATCCAAATCTAGTATCAACCCTACTATCAAAGACTTTACTTGGCACAACAATGCAATAAAATACAGATAAGGAGAGGTTGCTACAGTATTAACAACTTCCAAGACTCAAATATAAAACGAAAGTACTTTAGTAAAATAAAGACATGGGTTATCTCCCAAGAAGTGCTTTCTTTATAGCCATTAAGATGGGCTCAGCAGTTTTAATGATGCACTCGCAAGAAATAAGAGTTGAAGCAAAAGAGAGCATCAAGAAGCAAACTCAAAACAAATTTAAGCCTAAAATACTTCCTATGCATAGGAATCTTGTAAATAAACAAATTCATGAAGCATGATGCAACAAGCATAAAAAGGTAAAACAAGTGTAACTTCAAAAATTTCAGCATATAGAGAGGTGTTTTAGTAACATGAAAACTTCTACAACCATATTTTCCTCTCTCATAATAACTTTCAGTAGCATCATGAGCAAACTCAACAATATAAGTATCACATAAAGCATTCTTATTCACATGCATAAAAGTATCATTACTCTCCACATAAGCAAAATCAATTTTATTAGTTGTAGCGGGAGCAAATTCAACAAATTAGCTATCATTATTATTCTCAACATCAAATATAGGAGGCATAGTATAATCATAAAAAGTTTTATCCTCCATAGTAGGTGGCACCAAAAGACCATAATCATTATAATCATCATATATGGGAGGCATATCATAATCAACATAAACTTTCTCCTCAATACCCGGAGGGCTAAAGAGATCATTTTCATCAAAACCAGCTTCCCCAAGCTTAGCATTTTCTATATCATTATCAACAATGGTGTTCAAAGAGTTCATACTAATATTACTACCAGCATGCAAATAAGGTTCCATAGGTTTTTTAATTTTTGCATTAAACCATTCATGTCTTGACTCAGGAAATAGTACAAAAAGCTCACAGATGTTTTCCATTATGCCTTACTAGTGTTTAACAAGAAACAAAAAGATGCAATTGCAGGATCTAAAGGAAATATCTTCGAACACTCACACAATGGCGCCAGAAAAGTACTTATTACCTGGGACCGGAGTATGAGTGCCTTTTACCTTTCCTCCCCAACGGCGCAAAAGTGCTTGATGTCTACGGGTGCTTCTATTCTTGTAGACAGTGTTGGGCCTCCAAGAGCAGAGGTTTGTAGAACAGCAGCAAGTTTCCCTTAAGTGGATCACCCAAGGTTTATCGAACTCAGGGAGGAAGAGGACAAAGATATCCCTCTCAAGCAACCCGCAATCACGATACAAGAAGTCTCTTGTGTCCCCAACACACCTAATACACTTGTCAGATGTATAGGTGCACTAGTTCGGCGAAGAGATAGTGAAATACAAGTGGTATGAATGAATATGAGCAGTAGTAACGGCGCCAGAAAAGTGCTTGCTGGCGTGCACTTGATGGTAGTAATATTGCAGGAAGTAAAGATGCAGTAAAACAGTAAACAAGCGATGATTGCAGTATTTGGAAACAAGGCCTAGGGATCATACTTTCACTAGTGGACTCTCTCAACATTGATCACATAAATAAATAAGTTCTCTTCCTTTGTGCTACATATACTCTTGTTTGATAATGAACACCATTCGTTGTGTAGGGCTACAAGAGCACCTCAATGCCGGAGTTAACAAGCTCCACAACATTCGACATTCATATTTAAGTAACCTTTAGAGCATAATAGATCTTTGCAATTTAAACCGAGTACTAACATAGCATGCACACTGTCACCATCACACTACGAAGGGGGAATAAATCACATCAATACTATCATAGTAATAATTAACTCCATAACCTACAAGAGATTATGATCATAGCCTACGCCAAGTACTACACGATGCACACACTGTCACCATTACACCGTGAAGGAGGAATAGACTACTTTAATAACATCACAAGAGTAGCACATAGACTAATAGTGATACAAAACTCATATGAATCTCAATCATGTAAGGCAGCTCATGAGACCATTGTATTGAAGTACATAGGAGAGAGATTAACCACATAGCTACCGGTACAGCCCCCTCGATGGAGAACTACTCCCTCCTCATGGGAGACAGCAGCGTTGATGAAGATGGCGGTGGTGTCGATGGAGATGCCTTCCGGGGCACTTCCCGTCCCGGCGGCGTGCCGGAACAGACTCCGTCCCCCGATCTTGGCTTCGCGATGGCGGCGGCTCGAAGGTTTCTCGTACCGTGGCTTTTTCGTATCGAAGTTTTAGGTCAGGGACCTTTAAATAGGCGAAGAGGCGGAGTCGGAGGGCTGACGAGGCGACGACATAGTAGGGGGGCGTGGCCCAGGCCCTGGCCGCGCTGCCCTATCATCTGGGCCTACCAGGGCTCCTCCGGTGGCTCTCGGGAAGCTCCGTGGAAAAATAGGATCCGGGCATCGATTTCGTCCGATTCCAGAATATTTCCTTAGGATTTCTGAACCAAAACAGCAGAAAACATCAACTGGCCCTTCGGCATCTCGTCAATAGGTTAGTTCCGGAAAACGCATAAATATGACATATAATGTGTATAAAACATGTGAGTATCGTCATAAAAGTAGCATGGAACATAAGAAATTATAGATACGTTTGGGACGTATCAGTGCCATATGAGCTGCCTAACATGATTATGGCCATATCTGTAATACCTATGTGGTGGATCCTTATTCTATGATATTGTGCTATGAGATCTGTTTATATTATGTGCAAGATGTATTGATAGATGCATCACGTACCCCGTTCTTAAGTATTGGTTCCCAACTTTTATGAATGCATGACGCGACCACCGTGAGCAGGACGCATCGCGAAGATCCGATCTGAGTCGCAGGGACTTCTTCAGGAAGATTCCGCCTTAGATCTGGAAATTTCAAGACCCACCCAATCCCCCCATGAGCAGGAAATTACGGTGGAAGACCAATGCAGATCCGCCTGGGTCTCCCTGGTGTTAGAGAAGCAAGGTGCCACTTTGTGCACTTCCTCGCACATACCGCAGGAACCGCCCCTCCTCAGGATGGAGCCTGACCCATGCAGGTTGAGGCTACCGGAGAGAGCGATACTCCAGATCAACAAGTGGTTGACAGCAAGGCTCCGGATCAACAAGAGGATGCCGGAGGCAAAGAAGAATCAATCCTTGGCAACCTAAGCCCAACCTCTGACGATGCTTCCTCCATGGACACATATGAGTACAACCATGCTATGAAGGAGTTGGAGGATGAGGAGAAAGCTGAGACAGATCCGCCTCGCCAAAGGAGGTCCACGTGACCTTAACTAGGCTGGAGCAAGGAATTGATGCAGAAGCGACTCCGACCGAGGCCGGAATTCCAGGCCCGTCCAATCCGGAGGCTCCGCAGCGGATACGCTATCGCGTCGTGCCGGATCCTGGAGAAGGACGTGTCCTCGAACATGGGGAAGATTCTTCCATAGAAGAGCTCGCCATGCAGGCAGGCCGAGGTGCCATTGCAAACTCGGAAATCCTGACCAAACCAATAACTCCGGAGGATGCCGCAGACCCGGAAGCTCTAGAAGCCAAAAGGAAGGAACTGCTGGCTACTGCTTGAGATTTGCCAACACCGCAGTAGTAATGCTGGAAGAAAGGCAAGAAGTAGAGGAGGTGATGGAGAAATTCCTAGAAAGAGAGCGCAAAGCTGTTGATTACTTGGAGCAGGCCAAAGCACTCCGAGCACGGTGGGAAACCATCATAGAGGATGCAAGCAAGGAAGCAGATAGGATCCGTCGGGAAGCCATTGGCCCCCGCAAGATCAACTTTGCGACCCCCACCGATCATCAGCCGCTCACAACTCCAAAGGACAATATGAAGAAGGCTGCGGAGCTCCTGGCCAAAAACGATGAGGAAATCGACATCGCACATCTCCGCACACACTAGTAGGAAAAGCCTCATCAGTGGCGCACGAAAATGTGATTCTGTGGCGCACGGGTGGTGCGCCACAAACGTCGCCACAAAAATAAGCTTCGTGGCGCACCTGGTCGTGCGCCACAGAAATAAGGTTTCTGTGGCGCACCGGGCCAGGTGCGCCACAGAAATAAGTAGTTCTGTGGCGCATGTGGTGTAGCTGCGCCACAGAAACAGGTGCGCCACAGAATTATTTTTTGGTGCGCCACAGAACTATGTACAGGTATACTCGATTTTGTGCTCCCTGGTGTATTATACAGGTTTTATACTGGTTTTATACACCGTATACAGGTTATATACTGATATAATATAGACAGATATAATATGGACATATATAATCATCACATCATCATCACATTACTTAGAGCCCGATCGAGTTATACATATAGCTCCATACAACTCATAATCCATGCAAATTAAGAAAGTTCTCATCATCTCTAGATACAAACGAAGTGACACCGGCCGCCGCCTACACTAGGATGAAATAGAGTACCGCCGCGACGATGGTGAGCAAGAGCGAGAGCACAAGGAAGGTCTTCATCTTGCTCTTGTTCGCTTGGTGCGCCCTCCACTTGGCAACCGCCTCGTGTCTAGTCGGGTACCCTTTGTAGCAGTTGCCGCTGAACTTGTGCACCTGTTTCTTGCACTCCTCCCACTCCTCGTACACTCCTGGAACCCTCCCCTCGAACACGACGTAGTACGTCATCTCTATGGACACAAGGCATATTAGTATATAACGCAATGGAAAGAGTTAGAGGGTTCACATGCATACATATTCACAAGAATTAAAGCAAGGAAATAATAATAAACCTAAAAGAAATATAGCATCGGTATCACATAAGTAATATGGTTCAACGATAACGACTACAATAGTAATTGAAGTCCAACAACGACGACCACCGTTTCGAGCAAATTAAGCAAGTTTAGTTTACAACACGGTGCAAATTGTCTATCGATTCAAAGTAATGCTAGGCACACCGGCCTCGGTCAACGAGACGTCTTCTTGAGCGGCTCCGGGAACGGCTTGTACAAGTCCTTCGTCGTCCACGTCCTTCCATCACCCTGCTTATGTAGGCGTTCTTCGATATCCCTCTTAGGCAACGCTCTGGCTACGTGTAAGAGCCCCGATCCGTTGGATACATCTTGTAAGATAATTTCCGAGAGCTTTACTTGGATGCGATGGAAGTCTTCTCTAAGATCATCATCACTGATTTCCCTCGACATTTTAATGGGGTCTCGCTTACTAGGTGGCAGAGACATCATCTCTGCATCCTCGACAAACCCTTTAAGGTGATGGAGGACATAGAAGGCCTCCTTAATGCTGCCAGCTGGCTGCTTGATACAAGGGAAGTTGATCACGTGCTTGAACCCGATCTTTTTAGTGTCCGGCCTGATATATTGCCCATTCTTGTCGAAGGTGCCTCCACTTTTGGAGTAGCCAAGGATAGCCTCATCGAGAACACCCCTTATTCTCGTGTAGTCTTTCTTCGTCGTCGTACTCGACGAGTCGAAATACTGGGCTAGTGACCACTTTGGATCTAGGATGATGAGTGTGCAGTATTTGTCCCTGCTCAACACATGCAATTGAAATGGAATGTTGGAAATGATCGGCAATGGAAGAAATATATAAGAAAGCATAAGTTACGACGGCCGTGAGCGGATGTGTACTTACTCGGGAAAGACAGGCAGAAGAATGGTGTTGCTCTCTTTGTGCATGAGCATGAAGTTCTGGAGGTACCGCACCGCCTTGGTCCGTGTCCTTGAGCCGTCCTGGAGCTGGCTATCGCGCATGTAGTAGGGATCCGCTACCGCGATGTGGCGGGGTCTCTCTCTGTTGATCTTCATCTGAAGATTGATCGCGTATAGGCGGACCAAGTTATAGTCGAGCCGTTTCGAGTGAAATAGATTGAAGACGTCCTCGAACGCTATGAAGAAGATATCCGCGGGGTCTTCATTGACGAAGTTCTGGTTGGACGGCACCTTGACCGAGAACACCGGGTAATTTGGATCCTTTTCTTTAAGAAGGACGCTCTCTTGATAATGAATAGAGTGCTGCAAAGGGAGCATTTGTCCACTTGCGAGGTGTTCCATGTCCGGAGGCAGTATAGGTTTACCAGCTTCATGACACCGGGGCAAGCCATCCGGTGTAGGTGGTACCATGTCGTCGGCCCGGATCCTCTTAGGAGCAGGCTGGCTCGAAGATGCGCCCTTCTTGGCTCCTCTCTTCCTTCCCTTCTTCACTTGACCTACTGGGGGTGCTTGTGGTGCTGATGGTGGTGCTTCGGGTGCTGGTGGTGCTTCTGAGGTTGCTGGGGTTGATTTGGGTGGCCCCGATGATCGTCTTACGCAGCGTGTTAGGGCTGAAAACGGTAGCAGGCTTGACTTGAGCTGGATTGCCAGCCTCCGGAGGAGTGTCTTGAGAAAGACCCGTGAAGACCAGGCGCTGCTTCGTGACTGTAGGGGGACGACTAAGTTGATCGCCGTGTGTGCGGAAGGCTTGTTCATCCATAGGAGGCATGTACATATCTTGGCTGCAGGCGCCAGTGTTGATGTAGGCATCGATGTCATCATCATCATCTACATCATTGCCATCAAGTGGCGCCATGTCCTGGACCTTAGGTGGTGGCGGTTGCGATGCCGCCGCTTGGCGTACCGTGCGTCTAGTAGGCGGTCGTTGCGGTAGCGCTCCCAACAACTGTTTGTGGCGTCTGGTGGTGACGGCGATCGTCGGTTCCTTCCGGGTGGCGGCGGCGACCGTCGGTTCCTTCAGGGTAGTGGGGGCGGCGACCGCCGTTTCCTTAAGGGTGTCGTCGGCGTTGGCGATCTTGGGCCGGATGATAGGGGAGGTGGCGCCGGTGCTTCTCTTACAACTCGGAAGACCCCCCCCAGACGAATCTGGTTCTTCGGCCATTTCATAAGCCATGAGGTGCAATCCCCAAGGGGCAAAACGTCGCCTTCTTCTGTGCCCGGAGGTTGAAAGGGGGGATGGCGTAGCGGTACTCCGGCACTACCATTACCAACTTGACCTTCGCCACGTCTTCCGTCAATGTAGCGCCGTGCATAACGCGGGAAGCCATGACAAAGCCGCTAGCAACTTCCACCAACTTGCCGCCGGGCTCCACCGTTTGCAGAAGTATGCATTGTTCATCCTGAGTCAGGGGCGCCATGTTGGGCATCGTGAGATGGCAGTCACGAAAGGCATATATAGTTAAAGAAGATGACGCGAAGGAGTAACTAATGAGTTTACCTCCTTGATGGCGTCGATCTCGGCTACTGTCGATACAAGGGCGGCGGTTGGGGGCGTCGATGCGACCAGTTGGAGCTGCGGCGGCGGTTGGAGCTGCGGCGGCGTCTGGTGGAGCCCCGACGCCGGCGTCGGGTGGAGCGGCACCGTCGGCGACACGTGGAAGCTTGAGTTGCTGCCGCTAATGCTGGGCACATGTATCGGCCCCACTTGACCTCCCGCATTCCAAGCAGCTAACCCCTCCATCAACCCAGGGGGATGATCTGCCGGATCTTCTCGTCCAATAACTTGTTCATCATCTCCGTGTTCTCCACAGGCTTTTCGGCCACCAGCTTCTCTAGTGACTCCACCTTCTTCTTCAGCTCCTGAACCTCGGATTTATCCTTAGCCGATGACCTCCTCTCCAACTTTCTCGTCTTGGCATCCGATCCGTAGTACTCGGATAGCTTCATACTTGTGCCAAAGCCGGACACACGGCCAGCCGACGTCGGTGGCTTGTCTGGCTCCCTCTCCTTGTACTTGTTCATCGCCCTGTTGAAAGGCGTGTCCCACGGTTCCGTCGACCCCTGGGACGACGGGCCAGCCTTCGTCAACTCTTCATCCTTTAGACAAAGGAACTTAAGGTTAGCCCATTTGGCTTCATTGCCTAATAAGATGAGCGAAATAATATAGAACTATCCTTACCAGGTACTTCTCGAAATCCTTCACGTCTTCGTGATCCGTAATAAATTCCCCCGTCTTCCAGTCTAAGTAGTAGCGGGACCGGACAAAGTTCCTAGCCTGTTCATCCTGGATTTTGTGCCAGGGGTTTTCTTTCCCCAGACGTACCATCTCGGCATCCTCCTTGTCCCAAGTGGGCTGTTTTCCTCGGTAACCGCCGCTTCCGCAATGGTGGGTCCCTAAGTTCAAATCCCGCATTTTCTTCCCCCAGGCGGTCCATTTTTTAACAGCGTCACTCTGTAAGTAAGACTTGAATGCATTAAAGTCTTCTAAGGAGAGCGACGGGTCTTTGCTACTTATCCTCTCCCAGCTTTCACCGGCCTCGATCTTTCCCTTCAGCCGGTTCTTCCAGCTGCTCAAGGCGGTGCTCATCTTCGTGAGAGCTAAAGAGTCCACCTTCTTATTTAACGGCTCCGGGAACGTGTATCGTTGGTGAAGCTTCTGGAGGAGGGATTGGGCGATAGCCTCGTTCTCCTTGCTTCTGAGGTCCTGAGTTAGGATCGGCACGGTTTCACGGACGATGCACCCTAGTTGCATGCCGTACCCTTTGGCAACCCACGAAGGCTCCAAGGGTAGGCCACTTTCGGAGACTACCGTGAAATGATCGGTGACGTTGGCGAGCACTTGCGGCCTCCGATCCCTCCTTGGCCTCCTCGCCGTCCTCTTCTTCTTACCCTCCTGAGGGTTGCCGCCGCTATCACCTTCCGTGCGGTTGGCCGCGTTCTCTTCACCGGCCGTCTCTTCACCGGTCTGGGCGGCGTCGTCCCAGGTATCGTCATCGTCGCCGGTGTCGGCGGCGGCCCCCCGGCCCTCTCCCTCGGAGGCAGTGTCCCGGCCCTCTCCCTCGGAGGCGGCGTCCCGGCCCTCTTCCTCATCGTCGGGCGACTCGGCGGCGGCCTTCCGGGGCTGCTCGTAGCCCTCCCAGAAGTCCTTGTTGGCCTCTCTCGCTTCTTCGTTCTGGCTCCTGGGCTTAGAAGTGTTGCCCGACATGTTTATTTGCACTTCATTAAAAAGAGGCAACAAGTTAGTACAAAAGTCAACCAGAAAATTCGGCATGACTTTTGCTAATTTTTCTACGTAGGAGTGCCCATTTCTCAACCGAAACGGAAGTTAATCAACGCTTCGGGAGAAATGGGCAACTCAATGAAATCCCTGCAAAAATATCCACCATATACACCATATATCCACCATATCCACCATATACACCATATATCCACCATATCCACCATAAACCAGAAAACCTGGACATATATTGCTGGACATATATAGTTCCTATTTTTTTTAACCTGGAGCACTACAACAAATTAACCTGAAGCATCTACAATACATCAAACAAAACCTGGAGCATCAATACAGCAGGCATTATTAACCTAGAGCATCAATACAACAGATATTATTAACCTGGAGCATCTACAACAAATTAACCTGGAGAATCTACAATACATCAAACAAAACCTGGAGCAATCACCTGGAGCACTACAACAAACCTGGAGCATCTTTTTAACCAACTGTTAGCATATTTAGTGCAGCCAAGGCAGTAGCTAATGACTTAGAAAAATGACTTCAATAGTAGGCAGTAGCATTTCATTCAAAATCAACTAGGCAGTATCATTTCATCATTAGCTTGTTCATTTTTTCATTTGTATTAAAAAACCTATTCCTAGCTAGCAGTAGCAATAAAGAACATCAACATATAAAATTCCAGAGATAATTAAATAGCAGAAGCTTGAGCATCATATGGAAATGCTAGTGTCTTCAAATGAAAATGCTATTACTCATAAATATACATTACAAAAGGCAGTAGCTAGTGACTTAAATTTTTTATAAATTCAAAGAGAATTATACCAATAGCTAATCAAATTTTAGTAGATAATTACTTAAATTTAAAAAGGCAGTATATGCTTCTTCATAACCAAGAATACAAGCTTATAGAGCAAGCCAACCAGTAGCTACTGCCAACATGTGAGCATGAGCATCATTTAACCTTACATTACATACATTATTTCCTACCATCTGCATAGAAGCATTACATAAACCCTTTGTATTGAAAATACTGCATTGTTCATTTTATTGAACCATTAGCTCTACTGCAAGCAATGAATTAAAAAAACAGCAAGCAATGAATTAAAAAAATAACAAGAACTTTATTAGCTCTAGTGCAAGCAATGAATTAAAAAAACAGCAACCAATGAATTAAAAAAATAGCAAGCAATAAATTAAATAGCATTTGACTGCATCATTTGCATTTACATTTAAACCAGTAGCATCATTTGCATGAACAAGAGAACCTAAATCAATTTCTAGCTTGTACATTTCATCATTTCATCATAGCATCATAGCATCATTTCATCATTTCCATTTAAACCAGTAGCATCATTAGCTTTCACCAAGAATTGCTAACAAATCCTAGCAGTAGCATTGGAGTCATTATTCTATTTCATGAATGCTTGTTCAATGGAGATGTAGTGTCTGGCCTACATGATACACTACTAAGTATTATTGGCCTACATGATGTAGTGTCTGCCGACGCACATCCTTGCAAACTCTTTAATACGAAAGGATGAAAATAAGAACATATCAAACATCACCCAGTAAATAGCAGATACTACATACTACACTTTAGCCAGAGAATTGGCAATGGAAGTCCAACAAAACCAATAACATATACATACTACACTACAGCATGCCACCAAAGTAGATATAGGTCATTTGTTTCTACATCTAGCTATGGAGCCCCTGAATTTCATCACATAGAAAGAATATAATGCCATAACCAAGAAATTAGCTACTGCTAGGATCATGGCAATTCTTTGATGGCTTGGATGGCTTGGATCATGGCAATGCAAACAACATATTGTACAAGGGGCAGCTTGCGTGGAACGAGAACATGAGACAATACAAAATCTGACCAATGTTGCCCTTCTTCTCCGAAATTCGGGCACAAGACAGTGGGGAGGGGGACAAGGGAGTGGGGAGGGGGAGAGGGACTCTCACCGAACGGCGGCGGTGGCAGGGCGCGGTGGTGATGGCGTTGTCCTCCTCCTCTGCGGCGAACGGCTCGTCCTCCTCCTCGATCTGCGGGGCGGCTCGGGCTTGGGCGTCCTGCTCGGCGGTGGCGTGGCGGTCCTCCTCCTCCTCCTCCTCGCGGCGGCGGCTCGGGCTCGCGCGTCCTCCTCCTCGATCTGCGGTGGCGGCTCGGGCTTGGGCGTCCTGCTCGGCGGTGGCGTGGCGGTCCTCCTCCTCCTCCTCGGCGGCAGCGCTAGGTGGCGGCGCTTGGGTGGTGGTGGTTGCGAGAGCAGTGGCGCTAGGGTTGTCGGGGAAGAAACTGCTGTTGTGAGTGGGGAAGAAAGGGTCGATCGAGTTATTTCACCAAGTGTCTAAATTCTGTGGCGCACCCCTCCATGTGCGCCACAGAATTAAGCATTCTGTGGCGCATCAACTATGACATGCGCCACAGAATTCCTTAATTCTGTGGCGCACCTAAAGGGGCGTGCGCCACAGAATTTAGACACTTAGCAAAACAAAATGGTTTACTGCTGTGTACTGACAGTTACTTAGCACTAGCCCAGTGGTTAAGGTCAATGTTAGCCCATTAGTAGCCAGGTTCGAACCCTGGCTGCCACACAATTTTTCTTCCTTTTTTTCATATTTTAGTTACATTTCAATAAATAACACAACATTATTTAGTAATTAGTAGAGTATTATAAATTACTTGTCTCATACAAACATGTACGTTCTTGTTTCTCTCACACACACATGCATGTACTTGTCTAACACACACTCACACACATGTGATAGACCAAAAAAAGATCTTCTTCGTCCCGGCTCCGAGCTCTAGCTAGCGTCTCTTCGCAATCTTCTTGCCCTTTCGGTTGTTGGCGGTTGAATACTTTATACCGGCCACCTTGAGATTTCTTCGCGTGAATGGACAACCTTTAGAGGGTAGGGAGGTCTTCCTTCTTACTTTACTAGTAGTAGGCATGTCGAAGTGCCTGTCGAATTCCTCCTCCATCTTCGGGTCACCGTTCTTGTCCAAGTCTTCCTCGTTGGCGTCTCCTTGCATTCCTATGATGCTCCTCTTGCCCCTCCTCACGACAACACGGCTAGGCCTCGACGGATCGGTGATGAAGAAGCATTGGTCAACTTGGCTACCGAGTACCCATGGCTCATTTTTCGCGGATGCGTTCTTCGATTTTGCATCGGGTATAACCATGGTTGTGAAATATCGGCCTTCTTTTTCGACCTTCTTGGCCCATCTCACACGAAACATTGGCACCGTCTCTCCACAGTAATTGAGCTCCCATATCTCCTCGATCCTTCCAAAAAATCTTTCCTTGACATTAGTCTCGTCATCGGCGTATGACAGCATAGTTACTCCTGAGTTTTGATTTTCACTATTTCTGTCCTTTTCCTCGGTGTAGAATCTGTAACCGTTGATGTCGTACCCCTGATAGGTCCTTACGTTATGCGCGGGTCCCTGTGATAAGGTGTATATGAGTTTTTCATCTTCGGTAGAAGGCGTATTTCTCTGTGCTTCAACCAGTTGAGTTTGCTTGAACCAACGCGTGAAGCTGGAGTTGTGCTTTTTGGTTACGTCTCCCATCTTCCTCGGCCGGCCCATATCGATGTAATTCTGCTCGACCATGCTTTTGTGCTCTTGCACGAAAGGTTCGGTCAGTTTTAAGTGTTGTAGCGCGACCCGGTGAGCCCTGTCAAAGTCGTCGCGTCGATTTTCAATGCCGACATGGACTGAGCGGTAGCCCTCGCGGTGACCGACTCCAGCGAGCCTCCCGAGGTGCGTCCTGGGTGGTAGACCAACATGATCCTCGTCGTCCTCGGTGCTTAGATAATTCTGGCAGAAGGAGATGCACTCGTAGGTTAGAAACCCCTTGGCCATGCTTGCGTCTGGACGGGCCCTATTGCGAACGTATCCTTTCATGACACCGTTCTGCCTTTCGAAAGGCATCATGTTGTGGAGGAACGTTGGGCCGAGCTGCTTGATGTCTTCAACGACATGGAGAAGGAGATGGACGCATATATCACAGAATGCAGGCGGGAAGTAAATCTCGAGCTCACATAGTATCACCACGATCTCATCCTGTAGCATCTTGAGCTGCCTCACGCCGATCGACTTCCTGGTGATAACGTCAAAAAAGTTGCATAGGCCAAACAGCGTATCACGGACGTGCTCGTCCATTATGCCTCGGATCGCAACGGGAAGTATCTGCGTCATTAGCACGTGGCAATCGTGAGACTTCATCCCGGTGAACCTCTTCTTCGCTACGTCCAGATATCTGCTTATATTCCCCGAGTAACCGTGAGGAACTTTCACTCCTAGGAGGCACCTGAAAAACTGCTCGAGCTCCTCCGGACTCGTTGTGAAGCAGGCAGCGGGAAGCTGCACCGCGTTCTTCTTAGCCCTTTTACGGAGACGTTGAGTCCCTTCCGTCTGATCATCATCATCATCATCATCAGTATCGGGGGCTTGAAGATCTTTCCTGATGCCAAAATGTTTAAGATCGTATCTTGCTTTCGGTCCATCCTTGGACTTTTCTGAGTTGCAAAGAGTGCCAAGCAGACTCTCGGTAACGTTCTTCGTAATGTGCATGACATCGAGGCTGTGGGGCGTGTGGAGGACCTTCCAGTACTCCAAGTCGTGGAAAACAGACCTCGCTTTCCATACACCGAGCAGCGGCTCTGGCTTCGGTCGCTTCTTTCCCGGCGCTGGGCACTCCTTCCAATTTTTCAGAAGATCATCGATTTCTGCGCCGCTCCTCGGGCGTGGGGGTCCATCGGGCTCATCTTTACCATTGAACAGATCACCGCGTTTTCTCCACGGGTGATCCAAGCGAAGCCACCTTCGAGCACCTGGGTAGACGGTTTTCGAGGACCCGGGATCCCTTGGTAGTTGTAGATGCGGGGTATCGTCCATGCACTTCACACAGCCGTTGAATCCGTGGCCCACCTGGGCAGATACATATGCGTAACCAGGATAGTCCGTGACCGTCGTGATCAACGCGGCTCTCATATCGAAATAAGTTCTAGTGTAGGCGTCCCACGTACGGGGTGGCGTCTTCCACAACGTGTCTAACTCCTCTTTCAGCAGCCCGAGATACAAATGCATGTCGACACCTGGTTGTTTCGGCCCCTGAATGAGAATACTCAGGTGTATGTACCTTTGCTTGGTGCACAGCCACGGGGGTAGGTTGTAAGGCCATACAAACACAGGCCAGGTGCTATGCGTGCTACTCTGGTTGCCGAACGGATTGAGTCCATCGGTGCTCATACCCAGCCTGATGTTCCTTGCGTCGCCCCCGAACCTAGGGAAGGCGATGTCCAATGTTTGCCACTGTCCAGCGTCTGAAGGGTGTGTCAGCATATAGCCCATCTCCGGATCTTCTTCGGGCTTCTGCCTTTCCGCGTGCCATTGCATGAGCTTTGCTTCCTTAGGGTCCACGAAATACCGCTGCAGACGGGGAGTGATAGGAAAGTACCATACCACCTTTCGAGGTACCTTCTTGTTCCCAACCTTGTACCGTCCGTGGCCACACACCGGACATGTGGTTCTGTCCTTGTACTCGCACCTATAAATCACACAATCATTAATGCAGGCGTGGTATTTTTCGTGCGGTAGGTCAAGGGGACACACGACTTTCTTGGCCTCCTCGGTACTACTTGGCAATGTGTTCCCCTCCGGGAGACGATCGTGCCAGAATTTTAAGCTCTTGCTGAAGCTGGAATCGGTCCACTTGTTCTGCGTCTTCATCTGCAGGTAATCAAGCGTTACATGCAAGCGCGTATCCTGCGGACGACACCCAGGAAAGATCGGAGTCATCCCGTCTTTCTCCATTTGCGACAGCTTGGCTCTCTCTCTAGCTGCAACTCTATCGTTGCTCGTCTCCTGGAGGAGCAGATCTTGAACATGAGAGTCCCGCAAGGCCGAAATTAGCGTGGTCGCGCCGGAATCTTCTTCTTCATCATGATGATGTTCTCCGCCGGCATCTTCTTCTTCATGATGATCTTCTCCGTCGACTTCTTCTTCATGATGATAGTCCCCGTCGGCATGATGATAGTCTTCTTCATGATGATAGTCGTCTCGCTCGACATGGTCTTCATGCGCACCATTTGATGGGGCCGGCCGCGCCTGGTTGTCTTGCATGAAACCGCGCCTCAGCAGGTGCTCCTCCAGTTGTCCGGAATCAGGGTTGATCCAGCGCTCGAGTTTGCATGATCGACACGGACATCTTATCTGGCGCCTATTGTTCCGAATCATGTCCTCCTTCGCGTCTATCTTGTATCTAGAGATTCGAGCGGAACTCATCGAGAGGACCATGCTTGCCTGCAAATGGTATACATAGAACAGGAAATTAGAACCGCACCAAATGCACACACATGCATGGGCCGTACCTCTCCTCAAGGTATTACATGGAGTGGAAAAATTCGGCATGACCTCTCCTCAAAGTAGGACATATGGGTAGTGCAAAACTTGCCGAAACGGAAATGAATCAACATTTCGGCAAACATCCATGCACCACACCGGCACACACACAAGCGCTTCACCTGCAACAAGCATCCATACACACGACGGCCACACAAGATCTACAAGCATATGCATGTCTCCTCCAAGCATATGTATGTCTCCTCCAACTACTCACCTTCTAGATTCGATACCGAGACGAGACCGCGATCGATGACTTCGAGAGGAGGAGAGAGTATGGAGAGCCTTCTCCTCAACTCCAATTAAGTATCAACCAAAGTAAGTGCAATAAATACCCAAGCAAGTGAAAAGTGGAGTCAAAATGGTATGAGAGAGAAGGGGGGACGAGCTAGATGGAGGAAGAAGAATGGCTTGTGTAGTGTGGTAGGTGGGAGGTTGCTCACTTTTGTAGATCTGGTTCGCTAATTCTGTGGCGCACCAACCACAGCGCCACAGAATAGCTTATTTCTGTGGCGCACCGAGCGGTGCGCCACAGAACTTATTTCGTGGCGCACACAATATGCTGCACCACGAATACCTTATTTTGTGGCTGCATTGTGCGCCAGAAGAAGTAATTCGTGGCGCACCGAGGTTTGTGCGCCATAGAAATTGTAAAACCAATGATTGGGGGTGACAGGTTGGGGCCCACCAAGTTTTTGTGGCGCACGGTTTAGTAGTGCGCCACAAAATTAAGCTATTTCGTGGCGCACCGAGCTTCGTGCGCCACAAAATAAGTTTCTGTGGCGCACTCAAAACGGTGCGCCACAGAACTAAGCTTCGCCTATAAGGGTTTTCCTACTAGTGACACTCGTAGCTTCAGAAATGAAGCAACATAGTAAGGCAGACACTTCGCGCATGTTGGAATCTAACCCGGAAATATGTGTATCCACCGCGTAGAAGGACGCCTCAAGAAGGGAGCACCGTGACGAAGAATCGCGCACCGGATCCACGGAGCGCAGAAGAAAAACCAGAGAACATCCAAATCCGATCCCCGTACCCTCGAAAACACCTTCGAAGGACCCAAACAAGGGAAATGTCTGATGTACACTGGTAGGGACAAGTACCAGAATCTGTCACCTCCCCCCGGACCCCGCATCCTCCTCCGCCACCTCGCCGACGCAGTCCAGCCGGAAACACCATACCCCATGGGCCTGGTGGAATTAACATCCGCGACAACATGCCGTCGAGGAATCAGAACACGGAGCGCACGCTGGAGCCTCGTCGGAGCCGGAACGAAGAACGCGAGCCTGAGCCCCGCAGAAGCCGGAATGAGGGAGGCGACCGCCATCATGGAGAAGGTAGCCACCGAAGCCGGAGCCAGCAGCCGAACGGCGCAGAGAATCTGAAGGCGGAAGCAAAAGGTCCCATCGGCCCCCTCGCAGGTCTCCCTCTCCACCACCTAGTGGAGGAGGTGGAGGCGGAGGCGGAGGCCGGAGATCGCGCTCGCGCTCAAAATCTCCTGCCCGCAACGGCCCGCGCAACGCACAGTAACGTCTCAACGAATATAGATCTGAATACATTGGCCCAGAGTGCTTCGGCAGGATGATCCGAGAGGAGCCAAATCCAAAGGGCTTGAGCCTCAAGCTACCCGGAACTCTGAAGCATTACGATGGCAGTGAAAGGCCCGATACCTGGATCGAGGACTTCTTAACGCAGTCAGCTTTGCTGAGGGACTCCCAATGTAGCCTGTCGCATGCTTTAGTTGTACCTTGTTGGCCCAGCCGACTGCCTGACCTAGAGGAGAACTCATCTTTGCTGGTCAACCTGAAGATCGCCTTGGAGAAACACTTCAGGGGCACCTACAAAAGACCACAACTAGCGACCTACAGGCATGTGTCAAGAAGAAGAAACCGCACAGCTATGCACGCCTTCATAGGTGGTTTGCAACAAGGAGGGCTGCTCCGGCACAAGCTAGCTTGCCCGATCAACGGGAATAATCTAACTTTGGATGACATGATCGCATTGCGCACTCACACGGCCGATGATGACGCGGGTGGAGAGCTCGCAGCCACGCCCACCCCGTATCAGCCAAAGAAAAACCGCGATGGCGGCAGCAATAACAACAGGCGGAAGAACCCCTCTGACGACAAGAAGAGCAGCGGATCCGACATGGTTGCCATGATGTTCCAACGTGGAGGTCAAGGAGGCGGAAGAGTCCGCGGACATGGTGGCGGAGCCTGAAGAGGCCAGTAGCGCGCTGACTAAGTCACCGCCGCTGGGTTCCGCGCTCCCAAACTTATGAAAAGTACAGGGATATGCCATGCTTAGCCCACGTAGATCCGGCTAATGGCAAGTCCTCCCACACCAGTCGCAACCGCAAGTGGGTCAATGACCTCAAATCTGACCCGGAAGCAGGATACACGCGCGCCCGGAAGCACCGCCCGCGAGGCAAATGAGGCAAGGGCAAGAATAAGGAGAAGGACGAGGACAATTCCGTGGCGATGGAAGAGGATGAGGCTTCGCCAGATCCAAAGAGGGTTCCGTAGCCAATAACCCAACCCCTTCACAAAAAGAGTGCTGGCGCGTACCACACCTTCCTCGGAGCCGCAACCGTCCGGCCAAAAAATCGGCCCTCCGGATCCTGAACGCCACGCTTCCGGCCGTGCCGCAGTACGTCAAGTCGTCGGAAAACCGATGCACCTTCGATAGGTCAGACCATCCGAAGGTTATCCCCAAAGAGTGCTACGCTTTGGTTGTGAGTCCCCACATCGACGGGTATGACTTCTCCAAGTGCCTCATGGACGGTGGAGCCAGGCTGAACATCATGTACCTGGAGACTCTAGAGAAGATGAACCTTACCAAGGAACATCTCAAGCACGGCACCACGGAGTTCCACGGTGTTGTTTGATACGTCCAAAACATATCTACTTTCCCGAACACTTTTGCTATTGTTTTGCTTCTAATTTGTGTATTTTGGATGCAACTAACACGGACTAACGCTTTCGCAGAACGTTCTGTGTCTCGTTTTTGTGCGTAAATCCAACTTTCAGAAAAACTCGGGATTTTGACGAAAGGGCCTATTTTCCCAGAATACTGACGGAGCCGAAGGACAATTGAAGTGGAGGCCCGAGGGCCCCACACCATAAGGCGGCGCGGCCCGGTGGGGCCGCGCGCCATGTGGTGTGGCCCCTCGGCTGGCCTCCGACGCCCCCTTCGGACTACTTATTCGCCTCGACCTAAAAACGCACGGGGAGAAGTCGAAGTCGCCAGAACCTCCGAACGCCGCCACATCGCGAACTCCGTCGCGGGAGCCGAAGTCTCCGTTCGGCACTCCGCACGGGACGGGAATTGGAGGAGATCATCACCGCCATCACCGCCAACGCCTCTCATCAACCAGCCATGCTTCCCCCATCCATGTGTGAGTAATTCCCCGCTGTAGGCCGAAGGGGATGGTAGGGATTGGATGAGATTGGTCATGTAATAGCATAAGATTGTTAGGGCATAGTGCCCAGTGTCCGTAGATGGTACTTTTATGATATTGTTGCAACTTGTTATGCTTAATGCTTGTCACTAGGGCCTGAGTGCCATGATCTCAGATCTGAACACGTATTGATTCATGAAGATATTCGTTGTTTATGATCTTACCTGCAAGTTGTATACACATGTCGCTGTCCGGAACCAATGGCCCCGAACAGAATCGGGACAACCGGAGGGGATGGTAGTGACGTGAGGATCACATGTGTTCACGGAGTGTTAATGCTTTGCTCCGGTACTCTATTAAAAGGAGTACCTTAATATCCAGTAGTTTCCCTTGAGGCCCGGCTGCCACCGGCTGGTAGGACAAAAGATGTTGTGCAAGTTTCTCATTGCGAGCACGTACGACTATAATTGGAACACATGCCTATTGATTGATTAGTACTTGGATACCGTTTTATTATTATCTGCAAATGCCCTGCTATGATTGTTACATGAGTTTCTCTCATCCATGCAACGCCCGTCATCCGTCCCCGTGCCTACAGTATTTTAATCCTCGTTTACTAAAATCACTACCGCTGTCTTTGTTACTCGTCGTTATTTCACCATCGTTACTCTATAAAACATTACTCGATAAACTCTTAGAAAGTCTGTTTCCAGGTGCAGCTAGAAAACTCCGCCGTTAAGGCTTTCAAGTATTCTTTGTCTCCCTTGTGTCGAATCAATAAATTGGGTTTTACTTCCTCGAAGACCTGCGATCCCCTATACTTGTGGGTCATCAAGACTATTTTCCGGCGCCGTTGCCGGGAGCATAGCTTTATTTGGAAGTTCACTTGGATTGATATTGTTCGCTGCAAATTCTCCATCATGGGTAAACCTCGCGATACTAAGGTCGCCATATTACCATCCACTACAAGAAAAGGTACAACTCTGAGTACCTCTGCTGCTCTTGATTCACCATCTGTGATTGATAAACTTGTTTCACCGCCACATGCTTCAAATGCTGGTACTTCTGCTGAATCTGAAAACTCTCATAATATTGATAATATTTCTGCTGTGCTTGATGATAGTGGTTCATTGGGAACTTTTCTAGATGCTAAAATTGCTAGGTCTAGACAAATTGAAAATGCTGAAACTCCTGATGTTACTACACCTGTTAATTCACCTGAACTTGAATACTCTAGTGATGATCTTGATGAAGATTATGTGGAACTTGATGATGATTTTATTGAAAAATGCCATGCTACTACTGATGCAAGAAAAATTAAAAAGTTGCTTGCAGAACATACTGTTAGATATAAACTGTCTCCTGATCCTAAATTTGCCACATCTCCTATAAACATTAAGGATAAAGATTATGATTTTTCTCTTGATCTATCTCATATAGCTATTGTTGAGAAAACACCCTTTTGTGGTACTGAAAAAGAAAGTGCTGTTGAACACATGACTGAGTTATCTACTTTGAGTAGCTTGTTTTCTGATGATGTTAAGAAGCGTACTTACTTTGTTGCTAAAATCTTTCCATTCTCATTAAAGGATGACGCTAAAACTTGGTATAATAGTTTGCCACCTAGTTCTATTAAAAGTCCAAAAGAATTGCTTGATGTTTTCTTCCGGAAATACTTTCCTGCTAGTGCTCAACATGCTGCTTTGCAGAGAGTTTATAATTTTGATCAAGGAGATGAAGAGAAATTGCCTGAGGCTTGGGCAAGATTTTGCTCTCTTATTAGAGCTCTGCCTGACCATGATTTAGAAAAGCATGATTTACTTGATATATTTTATAGTGGACTAACCATTGAGTCTAGGGCATACCTGGATAGTTGTGCTGGTTGTGTTTTCAGGAACTCCAGACGACGCTGAAGAATTATTGGCTAAAATAGGCCGGAATTATGATGATTGGACTACGCCTGAACCAACTCCAACGCCAATAGTGAAGAAGAGGGGTTTAATTAAATTGAATGATGAAGATATGAGGGAAGCCAAGAAGTCTCTCAAGGAGAAAGGTATTAAATCTGAAGATGTGAAGAATCTACCTCCCATAGAAGATATATGTGAGATAATTCCCCCTTCATCCATGATTGAGGTAAATTCCCTTCAACGCTTTACTAGGGAAGATATTCCGTATTCAAAACCTCCTGCGCAATGCTTAGATGAGTTTGATAATTATATTGTTAAGCAAGAAAATTTTAATATGAGAGTAGAGAATTATCTAATGGAAAATTCTCAAGCTATTAGTGAATTGCATGATATTGTGGAGAGAACCTCCAATGATGTTAAGATGCTTGTTAAACATTTTCATATGATTCAAACTCAAATTGATCAACTCACTAAAGTGCAAAATGACTTGTTAGGAAATAATGCTAAAGAAAAACATGCTTATGAAGTAACAACTAGAGGTGGTGTCTCTACCCAGGATCCTCTATATCCTGAAGGGCATCCCAAAAGAATTGAACAAGATTCTCAACGCATTGAACCTAGAGCTCATTCTAAGAAAAAGAAAAAGAAACATAAAAATGTTGTAGAATCCTCTGAACCTGTTAATGATCCTAATAGTATTTCTATTTCTGATGCTGAAAGAAAGTGGTAATGAACATGAGAAAGATAATGATAAGAATGATACTCCTGATAAAGAAGAGGTTGAAAAAGAACCTGAAAAGCATGCTAAAAATAAAAAGTATACTAAAGAAGATTTTATTGCTGAGAAACATGGTAATGAAAGAGAACCTTGGGTGCAAAAGCAAATGCCTTTTCCTGCTAAGAAACTAAAATCAAAGGAAGAAGAACACTATAATAAATTTTGTGATTGGATGAAACCTTTATTCTTGCAAATCCCTTTGACTGATGCTATTAAATTGCCTCCTTATTCAAAGTATATGAAAGATATTGTTACTAACAAAAGGAAAATCCCCAATGAGGAAATTTCCACTATGCTTGCTAATTACTCTTTCAATGGCAAAGTTCCAAAGAAGTTGGGCGACCCAGGTATACCTACTATTCCTTGTTCTATTAAGAATAATTATGTTAAAACTGCTCTATGTGACTTGGGCGCCGGTGTTAGTGTTATGCCTTTTTCTCTTTATAAGAGACTTTACTTAGATAAGTTGATACCTACTGATATATCTTTGCAAATGGCTGATAAATCTACTGCTATTCCTGTTGGTATATGTGAGGATGTTCCTGTTCAAGTTACTAATAACTGCTTGATATTAACTGATTTTGTTGTGTTGGAAATGCCTGAAGATGATAATATGTCTATTATTCTTGGGAGACCTTTTCTTAACACCGCAGGGGCTGTTATTGATTGCAATAAAGGAAAGTTTACTTTCAATGTTGATGATAAGGAACACACCGTCTATTTCCCCAAGAGGATTGAAAAAGCGTGCGGAGTTAATACTATTTCTCATGTGAGAACTATCAAAGTTGGAACTATCGATTGCCCTATATATGAGCCTAAAGAAGAATATCAAACTCTTGTGATTGGATCCATATCAATACAATTCAAGGTAACATGATTGATTTGAGGTTTATTTCTTCATATGCTATGTAAAATTTATTTGGTGGCAAGACTTGATCAACCTTGTTAACAAATACCTTTTATATGCATAGAGGAGGTAAACAACATCTCTTTCTTCCTCCACTTGCTTTAGTTGCTGTAGCATTTTTAATTTGCAAAGTTTCTTAGTTGATTTGAGATTTCAAAAAAATTCCTGGCCAGTAATAATAAACTTAATACCCAGAATGTGCATTTTTCAAAGTTTTCAAAAATTCGCGAAAATTACACCGTTGGTCCTATTTTTCGACGAGGCACCTGGGAGCACCAGAGGATGACCTGGGGGGCACCACAGGGTGCCACACCACAGGCCGGCGCGGCCAAGGAGGAGGGCGCGCCACCATGTGGTGTGGGCCCCTCCTTGCCCCACTATCTCATCTCTTTCTCCCAGCATCTTCTCTCTCCCGAAAAAACTCGAACCAACTTTCTCTCACTCGCGTTTTTGCTCAAGAGCTCAGGATTTTTCGATCTCTTTGCTCAGCCCAGATTTCTGTTGAAATTTGGCACATTTGCTCTCCGGTATATGACTCCTTCAATTATCCAAATAGAATTTTGTTTGGTTGAGTATATCTTGAATATTTTGCTGCTGTAGGTAACATGTTTAGTGAGCTTGCATGCTTGTTCTAAGTGGTAGAAACTAGTTTTGATGCATGATTAGTACTCTAGCAAGTTCCTATGGTAGTTTCCCTCAATTATATGTCACCAAATCAAGTTTTATATTGTTTGTTGAAAATTTCAGAAAATGAAGAATTTCAAATTTGGAGAATTGTTCAAGAAAGGAACAACCAGCACCGGGAGGCCTTCTAGGACCGCCACCCAAATTAGGCGGTCGTACAATGAGGACATCATCGCGCCTAGCTTCGCGCCCGAAGAGGACAATGGGGCTCCTAATGCCTCATCCTTCCCATGTTATGATTTTCTGACAAATGCAGGGATATTGGATGATTTCTTCACCCTTGTCAACAGGGCGGGCTTAACCACCTACGTTGGAGATGAAAGGGAGCAATACTACATGCTCACCAAAATTTTTGTCGAGAGCTTCAAGTTCCAAAACACGGAATATAATCCGACAGTTGCATTCAAGATCTATGGTACTCCTGTTACTATGGAATTGGAAGAATTTTGTCGTGCATTGGATATTGCCCCTGTAGGTACAGCAAGGAGGATCGATAACAACCCTCGGGACTTGTTGGAGCTCTATCGAGGGATCACCAATGATGACTGTCGCACCATTCAGCGGGGCAAGATAAGGAACATTCAACTCCCCGCCATTAAATATTTTGCATATTACGTTGCCACTAGCATACTTGGTAGGGAGAACACTAGCAATATTTCTAGTTACCATCTTGCTTTCTTGAATATTGCACTTACTGGACAGACATCTTATCATCTTGGTTCTCTTATTGCTCGCCGCTTGTCTACCAAGGGGCCTATTTTTGGAGGAACTATTGCACTGCGCATTTTAACACATTTAGAGCTTCCTATTGATCCTAATGATGTGCCATTAACCCCTAGGAGGCTTGATATCATTGCTATGAAAAGCCATCAATTTGTTACCACCGAGTCTACTTTAGATAATATGGCCTATAGAATGTTGTTTGCTGACGGGGATGAGAAAGAAATCCCTCTTCCCCAGCCAGGTTTGTTCGATATTGACAGGCAACCATGGTCGCGCACTAAGGAGGAGGTGGATGAACATATGAAGATACAAGATTTCCATCAGCAGCATGACTCCGAGGACGCCGAGCCCTCCTACGATTACACCGTCACGTATCCGGGTGCTTCTTCTAGCATATACCCGGAATATGATCCATCTTCGTCGTACCACGGAGACACTACCTCATGGTCTCGATGGGGTTGAACTCCACTTAAGCAATAAGCTAAGCTTGGGGGGAGGTATACCGGCATCACTCATTATTTGCATATTATGATTGCTGGATACTTGTATATACTTGTTTAGTCTCTTTGAGTGGTTTTCTAATGAGAGGAAGATGATATTTGGGGAAGTGCTGCCTGAAAACAGATTCTGGGCTGTTACCGTAAAAATTCGTGCGCACAGCCAGAACAGTATTTTGCGAAGCCAATTTTTTTGCATGTTCCCCAGGTTATTATCTAACTTTCATTAGTTGAACACTTTTTGAACTGAGCAACGTAAGATTTTTGTAAAAATCGATTTCTGTACTGTTGTCAGGTTTTGGCAGATTTCTGCCATCTCGCTTTTCTGTGTTTCTTTTAGTTTGCTATTTCTTGTTTCCACTTTGTTTCTTTCCCAAAACACAAAAAGACCAAAAATATTTCTGTTGTTTCTCTTCACCATTTGTTTATCTTGGTTTCTTGCATTTGTTTCGCTTTATTTGCTATTGCTAGTTTGCTATAAGAAACCCAAAAAGATTTTGCTTTGTTTGCTTGTTTCCTTTTGTTCTTGTTCTCAAATTCGAAAACACCAAAAATATTTGCTGTTCTTCTTTGGTTTGTAAAGTTCATCTTGAGTTCAATGGTCTTCGGTGGCTGGAGCGTGGTTTTCATTTTATATTATCCAAGCTACACAAGTGAAAAGGCAATAATGACGATCTACGACAATCTGATTGTGGTGAGAGGCTGGTATGAACTCTATTTGTTTTCATTTTTGTACATATACTCATCCATGTGAGCATGCTTAGTTGGTTCATGTGAGGTATATGTCATTTAAGAAAGTCTAGTAGTTCATGATCTCTCATGATTAGCTCCAATCTATTAATATGAGTAGCATGTCATGGATGTTTGCTTGCATTGTTTTATTCATAAGTAAGTATGGCATTGTGGTATCCTCCTCTGAATAATTCATTTATATCGACTTGGCACATGCTCACGCATGCATATGACTGAACAAAAGTCCATTAAGCCTCAATGATTTACATTGCTTCAGAGTTCTTGTATCACTTTTATGCCTCAGTTAATTTATTTTGCCGCAAGCATGATTATGACAGTTATGCTCTCTTGATTTGTCGCTCCCTAGTCTTTTGCTAGCCTTCACTTGTACTGAGCGGGAACGCTGCTCGTGCCTCCAAACACATGAAAACCAAGTTATTCCAGAGTGTCCACCATAAATACCTATGCATGGCATTTCAAACCATTCCAAGTAAATTCTCATGCGCTACCTTTAAAATCTTCAAAATGCTTCTTAATTTGTGTTAATGTTTCATAGCTCATGAGGAAGTATGTGGTGTTTAGCTTTCAACCTTGTCATTTACTTTTGACGGACTCTCATATGGAATAGTGGCACATCCGATTATCCAATAATTTTGCAAAAAGAGCTGGCAATGGGATTCCCAGTCCCAAATTAATTAACTTAAATAGACACTCCTCCATGGTTTGTGATTGTTGGACGGCACCCGAAGGATTCGGTTAGCCATGGCTTGTGTAAGCAAAGGTTGGGGGAGTGTCATCATCATAATAAAACTAAACTAAAAAGGCACTCCTTCATGGTATGTGATTGTTGGCAGCACCCGAGGATTCGGTTAGCCATGGTTTGTGTAAGAAAGGTTGGAAGGAGTGCCACATAAATATGCAAATAATTCATGGGAGCCGCTCTTGAAAGTCCGGTTGGCGAGGTAGTTGGTGTACCCATTACCATTCGTTGACAACAACAAACACCTCTCAAAATAATTTTACTCCTGCTTTACAAATGAAAAGCTCTAGCGCATGTTAATCCCTGCTTCCCTCTGCGAAGGGTCAATCTTTTACTTTTATGTTGTGTCTCCATTATTTCTTTGAGCACTTTCTTGAGAGCACAACTGTCATTCTTAGTATAATATGCTTGTCTCAAAATATGATTGATTGTGGTATAACTTTGATGCCTTTATCTTTGACAATCACTACTTCTAGTCTTTCTATGAACTCCAGAGGTGCCCGGGCATTTATGTTTTGCCAATCAAATACAGGCAAGCGAGATACCACTTTATCATACTCTCTTATGAACATTGCAATCCTGCTTATATACATGATTCATGATGCTTATTATTAATTGTTGGTACCTTTTCATGATTGACATAGCTGTTAGATGATCTTATTTGCATGTATCTTATTATGAACTGCTTAAGTATTAGCCATATCATGAGAATATATACATCATATGAGCAAATGTGTTCGTGAAAGTTCTTTTATCGCTCAGTGTTAACTGAATTGCTTGAGGACAAGCAATAAGCTAAGCTTGGGGAGTTGATACGTCCAAAACGTATCTACTTTCCCGAACACTTTTGCTATTGTTTTGCCTCTAATTTGTGTATTTTGGATGCAACTAACACGGACTAACACTGTTTTCAGAATCGTGTGTCTCGTTTTTGTGCAGAAATCCAACTTTCAGGAAAAACCTCGGGATTTTGACGAAAGGGCCTATTTTCCCAGAATACTGACGGAGGGACAATTGAAGGGAGGCCCGAGGGCCCACACCATAAGGCGGCGCGCCCCTGGGGCCGCGCGGCCATGTGGTTTGGCCCCCTCGGCCTCCGACGCCCCCTTCGGACTACTTATTCGCTCGACCTAAAAACGCACGGGGAGAAGTCGAAGTCGCCGAAACCCTCCGAACGCCACCACATCGCAAACCCGTCGCGGAGCCGAAGTCTCCGTTCGGCACTCCGCCGGACGGGAATTGAGGAGATCATCACCGCCATCACCGCCAACGCCTCTCCATCAACCAGCCATGCTTCCCCCATCCATGTGTGAGTAATTCCCCGCTGTAGGCCGAAGGGGATGGTAGGGATTGGATGAGATTGGTCATGTAATAGCATAAGATTGTTAGGGCATAGTGCCTAGTGTCCGTAGATGGTACTTTTATGATATTGTTGCAACTTGTTATGCTTAATGCTTGTCACTAGGGCCCGAGTGCCATGATCTCAGATCTGAACATGTTATTGATTCATGAAGATATTCGTTGTTTATGATCTTACCTGCAAGTTGTATACACATGTCTGTCCGGAACCAATGGCCCCGAAGTGACAAGAATCGGGACAACCGGAGGGGATGGGTGACATGAGGATCACATGTGTTCACGGAGTGTTAATGCTCGGTACTCTATTAAAAGGAGTACCTTAATATCCAATAGTTTCCCTTGAGGCTGCCACCGGCTGGTAGGACAAAAGATGTTGTGCAAGTTTCTCATTGCGAGCACGTACGACTATAATTGGAACACATGCCTATTGATTGATTAGTACTTGGATACCGTTTATTATTATCTGCAAATGCCTGCTATGATTGTTACATGAGTTTCTCTCATCCATGCAACGCCCGCTCATCCGTCCCCGTGCCGTATTTTAATCTCTGTTTACTAAAATCACTAATTGTCTTTGTTACTCACGTTATTTCACTACTGCCATCGCTATAAAACTCACATACGATAAACTCTTGCGAGCAAGTCTCGTTTCCAGGTGTACTGAATTGACAACTCCGCCGTTAAGGCTTTCAAGTATTCTTTGTCTCCCCTTGTGTCGAATCAATAAATTGGGTTTTACTTCCCTCGAAGACTGTTGCGATCCCCTATACTTGTGGGTCATCATTGTTCCGGGTAAAAAAGCAAACTCTCTGGGCAGCATCAAACTTCCCGTGGCCTTCGGCGATGTTAATAATTTCCGCGAAGAGATGATCCCGTTTGAGGTTGTGCCCTTCAAGAGCTCCTACCACGTCATTTTCGGTAGGACCACCTACCACAAGATTCACGATATGGCGTGCTACATCTACAACAAGCTCAAGATTCCAGGTCCCAACGGTATGATCACCGTATCCGGAGACTACCAGAAAGCTCGAGACTACGAGGGTGAAGCCGCCTTGCGTAATGTAATATCTGAGAGGAGCCGCAAGCTACGGGCCGCGGTGGATCCAAAAGAGATGCATGCCACCAAGAAGCAGATCTCCAAACAGAAGACCTCGTTAAAGGCCACGATAGACACCAAGAAGGTTGACCTCATCGAAGGCGACGCCACCAAGCAAGTGTCTATCGGAGCTGGCTTAGAACCAAAATAGGAAAGCGCGCTTGTTGAGTTCCTTAGAGCTAACATGGATATCTTCGCATGGCAACCTTCTGACATGTCTGGGGTACCAAGGGAACTTGCCGAGCACTACCTGAACATAAATCCGGGTGCAAACCGAGAAGCAAGCTATGCGGCGCTTTGGAGATAAGAAGCATCATGCCATAGGAATGGAATTAGCAAAGTTACTAGAGGCAGGTTTTGTAGTAGAAGTTATCCATACCGATTGGGTTGCAAACCCCGTCCTTGTACCCAAAAGGAACCCCAAGAGGAAGGTGTGATGCGTACAGCAGCAAGTTTTCCCTCGAAAGAAACCAAGGTTATTGAACCAGTAGGAGATGAAGGCCACGTGAAGGTTGTTGGTGGAGGAGGTAGTGCGGCGCAACACCGTGGATCTCGGCGCCAACGTGGAACCTGCACAACACAATCACAACACTTTTCCCCAACTTAACATTGAGGTTGTCAATCTCACCGGCTTGCTGAAAACAAAGGATTAAACGTATGGTGTGGAGAATGATGTTTGTTTGCGATGAACAACAGAGAACAGCGATTCAGTAGATTGTATTTCAGATGTAAAAGAATGGACCGGGTCCACAGTTCACTAGTGGTGTCTCTCCAATAAGATAAATAGCATGTTGGGTGAACAAATTACAGCTGGGCAATTGACAAATACAGATGCACATACATATATCATGATGACTACTATGAGATTTAATCAGGCATTACGACAAAGAACATAGACCGCTATCCAAGCATGCATCTATGCCTAAAAAGTCCAACAAGTTAGCATCCGCACCCTTCCAGATTAAGTTGCAAACAATAGACAATTGCATTAAGTATGCGTAATGTAATCAACACAAATATCCTTAGACAAAGCATTGATGTTTTATCCCTAGTGGCAACAGCATATCCACAACCTTAGAACTTTCTGTCACTGTCCCAGATTCAATGGAGGCATGAACCCACTAGAGCATAAATACTCCTCTGGAGTTACAAGTATCAACTTGTAAGCCTCCCCAGGAGTAGGAAAACCCAGAGCGCGCAGGTAAGAGGGGTTTATGTGCATGAGGTCACTACAAAGGACCGTGAGGTCGCCTCGCATTCCCAAGCATATGGGTAGGCCAAGCAACAGCTCGACACGCCCATGCACACAACACCCACCTCAAAGGCTCACGATAGGCTTTCCAAGCCTGAGTGCTTCACCTTCCTGTGCACTTCACACATACACACACTGTGCACAGGATACGAGGGTAGAATACAGCTTGAATATCACAACATGACTATGTATGACACAAAAGATGGAAATAAGGTTCATATATATAGCAACGCTCTAATGAGCAAGATCCAAATGACACTCAACGGGGAAACATATCCCATCAGTACATCATACATAAGATAGCCAAATAGTCTGGGTACAGACAAGATCCAAATTGGACTAAGAGTCCTGAAGATAATCAAGCGGTGTTCCCATAACCAACAAGCCACAGGCTGCTGCCTTAGGAACGATCCTGCTACGCAACGAAGTCGTCGTCCGTGAACTCGACAAAGTAGCCTCCAGCGTACTGCTCATCATCTGTCGTACCTGTTTGTCGAAAAGCGGGTTCCGGAAAAAGAGGGAGAAAAACGAGGGTAAGTACCAAATGGCACGTACTTGCGAGACAAGACCAGCTATGCTCGCTGGTGGGCGGTGTAAACTTCGCCCGGCTTTATGTGATGTTTAGCGGCAGCAAAGCACTATCCAATAGAGACACGCTACAACTTCCGTCTAATAGAGAAGGTGAGAGAGCGCATATTCTAGCAGTTCTATACTCTGCAATCAACAACCCAGCCAATGCGATCCCCCTTAGCCAAGAGGTACTAACAAGGCACTCACACAGTTGACAATTTTATATCCATTCCATTATAATAGGGCTAACTTACTACGCAAGTAATTAGCAAGTTATTAGCGACAACTTTAGGTGTAAGTTGTTCTATGATCGAGTTAAACAGCTCCAAGTCGTCCATAACCGCGGACACGGCTTATCGATAAGATTTACCCTGCAGGGGTGCACCAATGTTACCATACACGCATGCTCGAACCCGCTTAATTACGGCGGAGTCTCACAACAAGACCGTTCCCAAATCAACAAGAATGCCTAGGGGGGCCACCCGACTAAGCTACCCGAAACGAAGTTCGGCCGTACTCCGATGCGGACTCAGGGTTTGCGACGGCGGCTAGGCGTGCGAACCACACGCTTCGCTAAACGTCCCGCGGGGTACAGTACAGAATATAAACACCCGAAGGCAACAGTAATAAACACCCGAAGGCAACAGTAAGTAAAGCATGGCATACATGGCATAGGCAAATAAAACCAAGGTTGTGGCCCCCTTTTCAACAGACTTGAGAAATGGTAATGGGTGATGGGGGGTCCCGATAAATCCTCCCACGAGTGGTTAGCGCGCTCAGAAACAGATAACAAGAACTCGGGTCCTAGGGGACATTAGCAAGTCAAAGTTCTGATGCTTTCGCAAAGGGGCTCACAGATGCCTCTGCATATTATATCCCTTAGCAATTTTAAGTTGTAGCAAAAGTTATCATCATCATTTTGAAAAGGTAGTGCATGTGTCAACATCCCAACAAGATATCCCGAACATTTCGAGATATCATCAAAAACCCTAAACTCGCCTACGACTCGCAAAGCTGGCAAACAACAAACAATAGGTAGGGCGAGGAGGTGTATCTCGGAGATATAGGTAACAGGTGGATAGGACACGTGACACAACAGAATCGCAACATAAGGATAGCAATAGATCAAAAGAGCATGTAAATGTAAAATAGGTGAAGGGGTGGGCTCGCCTGTCAGATCAGAGGTAGAAGCACCGACACGATCCTCCAGGGGGAACTCGTACTCCTGCTCGTACTGCTCTGCGTCGGCGTCTACTCGAGAAGAACCAAATAGCACATACAAGGAAAGTATAGCACAAATCAATACAAGTAAATGCAATGCGCAATATGATGCATGATGACACGGCAAGATGGTTGGTGCAAGGCAAAATTAAGTGGGGTGCTCTAATGACACATGAAATGATAAGCACCCTCACATATACCTTAATTGAATTTGCAAGTTTTAGTTTGGACAATTCAGAGATGATGCCAATGATGCATGAGAATGCAAGATTTGAAATCCTCTCACTTTTCTGATGAAAAAGGATATATAATTTGCACAATTTGGATTTGTAAATTGAGAGATATGAATTATGCCATAATACTCATTTTAATTCAGATTTTAATTTGTCCCAAATTTTATTTGTTCAAAACCCAAAACAAAGTTCATAGTTAGATAGATCATGAAAAGCTGATCAATGTGGATATCTCATTTGTCAAATTTGGATTTGTTTAGGTGTAGTTTTAAAACACATGAAATTGAGCCAGGGAGCAAAAACAGGAAAAACTGAAAGTGCAAAAAGGTGTTGGGCTATCTGCGCCAGGGAGAAGTCGAACTCAGGCCGAACGGGTCAGGATCAGAGATGTTGCCAGTGTGCTGCTGCTCGAGATTTGTACAAACACAGGTTTCAGACAACGTATAGATTACAGGCGAGTTAACTGAATTTTGACACTAAGACTGAAAACTGTGACAGTGCAGACTGAAGACGTGACACTGGCAGGAGTTTCGTGCACGACTTTTAAAGCGAGCAGAGCGAAGAATCTGGATGACTAACTGAGATAATTTCGACGAGTTGAGCTTGCTGGTTGTGCCGAAATTGATGGGTGGTGGTGTCGTTCACTTTGGTGCGTCGTGTCGCCGGCGGCGATCCTCGGAAGATGTGACAAAGTCACAGCAGAACTGAAAGTTAGCGGTTCTGTAAACTGGAACCAAGTTTGGTCGACGATGGCGACGAATCTACAGCGTATCTCAGGAAGGTGTAAACATGAAAAACGTAGCCCTTTGTGCCGTGCATCGAATGGTACAAGCTGGGTTGAACTTGGTGCATCGAGGCGACGACGATGGTCAACGGAAAATGAGCTCGCGAATAGATGACGAACAGCGAAAACTGAAACTCTGTTTTCTGGTCCAAACTTCGATTGAAGATGGCGACAGATCTGTTGCTCGAAAGAGGTTGGTTGCAAAACAAGAAACGTAGCCCTGACATCTAGCTATCCAGCGGTGTGAAGAACTCGTGCCGGCGTGGCCCGTGCCGGCGAGGAGATCCGTCGGAAGTGACCGCCGTGAAACAGACATAAAGGATTTCCTTTTTTCTCGTTTTCGTTTCGATCTCGCTCTCTTCTCGATTCTGCCTCGATCTAGGGACGTGGATGCATGCAGGAGAAGGAAGAAGGTGGGGTGCTGCTCACCCTGGGCTCGTAGAAGATGAGGAGCGACGGAGGTGGTTGCCGGAGACGAAGAAGAAGATGTGGCCAGGGTGTAGACGGGCAGAACTCGACGAAGACGTGCAGACCTTGGCGCCCAAAACTCCGTGAGATGGACGAGGACGTAGAGGAAGCAGAGAGGAACCGATTCCCCAGCTCAGGTGGGTTCGTCGGCGGCCATGGCGACGCCGGCGGTGGTTAGACGGCGGGGCTGTTTTTCTCACAGGGGTTTTTGGGAGGAGGCGAGGAGTGGCGGCGCTGCTGTAGGGAGGATCTAGCTAGGGTTGGAGAAGGTGGCTCGGTGCTTTAAGGGAGAAGGGAGGACCAGAGGATGGAGAGTGGAGGCGACGTGGAGAGCCAGGGCACTCTCCATGCCCGATTTGGTGCTCCTTCCGACGTGTAAAGGAGGAGGACGATGGGGAGCCTCGCTACCGTTTCAGGTAAGGAGGTTTTGGGCTGCTGCGTGAAGGAGAAGAGGATGCTGATGGGCTGCAGGCTTAGATGGTTTAGGTGGGCTGCCGGCTAGGCTAGGCTAGATAGGGTTTAGTTAGGTTTTTAGGTTTTTCTATTTTTCTTTCTCTCTTCTATTTTTCAAATCTGTTTTTATCTTGTTTTTCAAAACTTAAACTGTTTTTGGAATTGAACAGCAGATGTTGTTTGAGAAAAAGGAAGAGAGGAAAGAGTATGAGGAGATTCCACCATATCACATATGATGGTAAGAGAAAATTAAAAGAAGGGTTGCACATAGGGTTTGAAAAGAAGAGATGGTTTGAGGTGACACCAAATTATAGAAAAATTTGGCATGACCTATGTGTATAAGGTTAAAGAGGGAGAGAGATGGAGTGTGCCTTTCTTGGAACATCACAAGAGGAGGGGATGAACCAAGAAGAAAAAGGAGGGAGAACAACAAGCAAGGCAACATAAGATCAAAGCCAAAACCAAATGCAATTTATAAAAACCAAGGTGGTTATATGCATGAATGCAACATGATGGTATGACAACAATGCAAGAAAGGTAAAAAGGATCTAGGTGTTACTCTTGGGATGTTACACTCTACTAGCAAGGGAGAGCATGCAAGAACATAAACAACACATATATGATAGATTGATAATCAACTTGACATAGTATTCAATATTCATCCGATCCCAACAAACGCAACATGTAGCATTACAAATAGACGATCTTGATCATGATAGGTAGTCACAAGATCTAAACATGATATCACAAGAGGAGAAGACAACCATCTAGCTACCTATGGACCCATAGTCCAAGGATGAACTACTCACGCATCATCCGGAGGCGGCATGGGATGTAGAGCTCCTCCTGATGATTCCCTCCCACAGGGTGCCGAGGCGATCTCCGAATCCCCCGAGATGGGATTACGGCGGCGTCTCCGGAACTTTTCTCGTATCGTGGATCTCGGTAATAGGGTTTTCGCGATCGAGGGAATTTATAGGCGAGTGGCGTAGTCGGGAGGCGCCCGAGGGCCCACCCCATGGGGCGCGCCCAGAGGTGGGGCCGCGCCCCCCTAGGGTGTGGCCGCCTCGTCGCCCCTCTTCGTCTCCTCTTCGGACTTTCTGGAAGGCTCCGTGCAAAATAAGACCGTAGGCTTTTGTTTCGTCAATTCGAGAATATTTCTGTAGGATTTCAAACAAAAACAAAGAGAACAGAACCGGCGCTTCGGCATCTTGTTAATAGGTTAGTGCCGGAAAATGCATAAAAATGACATAAAGTGTATATAAAACATGTGAGTATTGTCATATAACTAGCATGGAACATAAGAAATTATAGATACGTTTGAGACGTATCAAGCATCCCCAAGCTTAATTCCTACTCGCCGTCGAGTAGGTAAACGATAACAAGGATAATTTCTGAAGTGACATGCTACTATCATAATCTTGATCAATGCTATTGTAAAGCATATGAAGTGAATGAAGTTATTCAAAGCAATGGTAAAGATAATGACTAAACAACTGAATCATATAGCAAATACTTTTCATGAATAGTACTTGAAGACAAGCATCAATAAGTCTTTCATAAGAGTTAACTCATCAAGCAATAGATTCTTAATAGAAGGTTTTGAAGCAACACAAAGGATGATTAAGTTTCAGCAATTGCTTTCAACTTGTAACATGTATATCTCATGGATAATTGTCAACATAAAGCAATATAACAAGTGCAATAGGTAAACATGTAAGAATCAATGCACACAGTTGACACAAGTGTTTGCTTCTAAGATAGAAAGAAGTAGGTAAACCGACTCAACATAAAGTAAAAGAAAGGCCCTTCGCAGAGGGCATGGATTACTCATGTGCTAGAGCTTTTTATTTTGAAAACATGGAAACAATTTTGTCAACGGTAGTAATAATTCATATGTGTTATGCATAAAACCTCTCATAAGTTGCAAGCCTCGTGCATCGAATACCAATAGTGCCCGCACCTTGTCCTAATTAGCTCGAATTTCCATGGATTATCATTGCATTACATATGTTTCTACCAAGTGTCACAAAGGGGTACCTCTCTATGCCGCTGCATAAAGGTCCAAGGAGACGATTTGATTTCTCGCTTTGATAGATCTCAACTTAAGGACATCCATACCGGGACAACATAGAAAATAGATAATGGACTCCTCTTTAATGCTTAAGCATTCAACAACGATAATATTCTCATAAGAGATTGACGTTGTATGTCCAAACTGAAACTCCACCATGATACATGGCTTTGGTTGGCGGCCCAATGTTCTTCTCTAACAATATGCATACTCAAACCATTTAATCATGATAAATCACCCTTACTTCAGACAAGACGAACATGCATAGCAACTCACATGATATTCAACAAAGGTGTAAAAGGTTGATGGCGTCCCCATAAACATGGTTACCGCTCAACAAGCAACTTATAAGAAATAAGATACATAAGCAACATATTCAATACCACAATAGTTTTTAAGCTATTTTCCCATGAGCTATGTATTGCAAAGACAAGGAATGAAATTTTAAAGGTAGCACACAAGTAATTTACTTTGGAATGGTAGAGAAATACCACATAGTTGGTAGTTATGGTGGACACAAATGGCATGGGTTTTGGCTCAGGTTTTGGATGCACGCATTTCCTCTCAGGCAAGGCTTTGGCTAGCAAGGTTGTTTGAAGCAAAACACAAGTATGAACCGTTACAACAAAAATTACATAAGAACATATTGCAAGCATTATAAGACTCTGCACTCTTTCTTGTTGCTCAAACACTTTTGCCATAAAATATCTAGACCTTAGAGAGACCAATCATGCAAACCAAATTTCAACAAGCTCTACAATATTCTCCACTAATAGGTTTAAACTACATGATGCAAGAGCTTAAACATGATCTATGAGAGCCAAAACAATTGCCAAGTATCAAATTATTCAAGACCATATACCATTAACCACATGAAATATCATTTCCACCAAATAGCAGGCAGTGGAGCTTTTTCAAAGACTCGAAGTTGGTGATCTCTCAACTCACGGACGAATACAAGTGCGAGAGTGAGTCACTTTTTCCATATTGGGTGGAGTGTCGTGAGCTGATGACACATTTTCGGTACATCAATTTCAATTGGGTCCCAAGGTCTCAGAATACCGACGCCAATGATCTCGCACAGATGGCATCAGGATACAAGGACACTACCCGACGGGTCAGAAGTTCAGGTGCAGTTCCTGGAACAGGATGATTGGAGAACCGATATCTTCAATTATTTGAAGGATTCGGCTCGGGGGGCACCCAAAAGGATAAGATACAAGGCTATGAAATATGTCCTTATAGGAGATGACATGTTCTACATGACGTTGGAAGGGTTACTACTCAAATGCCTGGGACCAACGAGTCTAATCGGCTCTTACATGAGGTGCATGAAGGCGCCTGTGGAACTCACCAATCGGCCCATAAGATGAAGTGGTTAATTAGGCGATCAGGGTTTTATTGGCCTACCATGCTGGAAGACTGCTTCAACTACTACAAGGGATGCCAAGCGTGTCAAATGTTCGGGAAAATCCAGATGGTACCCGCATCAGCGATGAACCCCATCATCAAACCTTGGCCATTTCGAGGTTGGGGCATGGATATGATCGGCAAAATACATCCTCCGTCAAGCAAGAACCACGAGTGGATTCTGGCCATTACAGATTATTTCACCAAATGGGTGGAGGCCGTTCCCATGAAGAAAGTAAAATCGGAAGATGTTATCCAATTTGTCAAAGAACATGTCATTCATAGGTTCGGGATTCCCCAAACCATCACGACCGATGGAGGTTCGGTCTTTGTCTCTAAAGAATTCAGAAAGTTCTGCGATGACATGGGGATTAAGCTAATCCGATCATCTCCATACTACGCTCAAGCCAACGGGCAAGCCGAAGCATCCAATCAAAGCCTGATCAAGCTGATTAAGAGGAAGATTGAGGCCCTAGGGTGTGGCATGAGACGTTGTCAGAAGCTTTGTGGGCCTATCGCATGTCATGCCATGGAGCTATAAAGACTTCGCCGTACCAGCTTGTCTATGGGCAGGAGGCCGTATTACCTTGGGAAATTACGGCTGGATCGAGACGTGTCACGTTTCAGAATGACCTGACACCTGAGGAATATGCAACCCTGATGAGTGACACTATTGAGGATGCAACGGAACTTAGACTTTGGTCGTTAGAGAAGATTAAAGAGAACAAAGCCAGGGTAGCTCGGGCATACAATAAAAAGGTAAGACCAAAGGAGTTTCAAGTTGGTGATCTAGTATGGGAAGCCGTGTTGCCACTAGGAACCAGGGATAAAGCATACGGCAAATGGTCTCCTAATTGGCACGGTCCTTACAAAGTCATCCAGGTTCTGAAGGGCAATGCATACATGCTTGAACAGTTGGATGGTGTGAAGTTCCCAGTGGCTGTCAATGGCCAACATCTCAAGAAGTATTTCCCAAGCATGTGGGAGGATGGGCAGTGAGATATGGAGGCCGATTTAAATCGGCCAAAAAATCACAGCCGATGTACGTACATCGACTTGAGAAACATGTGGAGACAATAAGATACAGCCGATGCAATGGCATCGACTTCAGAATAATAAAGCCGATGCATTGCCATCGACTCAGAGGAACAAGCTCAATTGAGCAGAATCGGTTCAGACCAGAAATCATGATATTTGGGATGAATCTCCTAGTGGTTTGTTGAGGAGTTCAATCTGCACGTTTATTGGAGGATGGTTTGGACGGGAGCTAGACCTGCTGGACCGTGTGGATAGGCAACGGCTTGGCCTCAAATCGCGTTTATAGTACAAGCCGATGCCCTGCCATCGGCTCTTACAGCGACTTCGTTCGACGATCGGCAAAGTTGACAAGAAAGCAAGACTCATTGGGGGAGGAGCCGATTGCTCAGGAAGAGCAGGAGCCAAATACTACTACCACTCCCTAGTATAAGAGCCGTTGCTGCCTTCGTCTTCCTCATCGTTGTCAGATCTAGGGGCCGTTGCGGCCCTCGTCTCCCTCATTGTCGTCATCGCTGACGTTGTCCTACCAGGCACGTAGCCTTACGGACCCGTTCTTCCTCATCGTCGCCATCGCTGCTGCCGTCCCACTGTGCGCGGAGGCGCTTCGCCGTGGGTAACCTTCGAGGGAGTCGTCGTCATCCTCCGCCTCCTGAGGAGGTGAAGTCGTTCCAGGAGAAGCGGTCGTCCTCGCTCTCCGCCTCCTCCTCCCCGTCGACGAGGAATTGAAGGTCGTCCTCTCCGTCGGTCAAGGATTTATCATCCTCGGACCAGATGGAGGAATCGTGTTCCTCCTTGTCCCACGTCGTTGGGGCGAGGATGTCGTGCGCCGCCAACGAGCCCCACTCTGGCGTCGGCTCACGGAAGGGAGATGATACATAGGAGAGGTTTGAGGAGGCAGAAGAGGAGGAGGAGGAAGAAGACATGGCTACGGAGGAATGGGGGTTTTTTGCCGATGGCTAGTACGGAGCAGGAGGATGAAGGAGCGAACTGTCGACGCGGTTAAATAATGGGATATTGGGGAGAGTTGATGCTACAACTTTCCGAGAAATGGTGCCAAAGAATTGTCGAATCGCGCATAGAAGTCAAGAAGGCAAGGCATCATGATGAAGGATACTGCGACGGTTCTGCTCTGCGACATGACCCAACGAATAAAGCATAATGATTTTGGAAATGTCATTTCCAAAACCAGGGGGCATGTGTTATCACCAAATTTTGGCCAAATCAGGAGTGGCCGCGATTGAGGATGGGCTTGAAGAATATACATAGAAGAAATACATGAATCAGCCTTATATGCAAAGTTTGGGCTAGTTTTGCCCGTGTATCTGTAATATAGTAGGATACGTGTCGATTAGACAGAGTTTGGGCTCGTGCCCGGTTGGGATTATTCCCACGTTAGAGAGTCTACACTATAAATATGTATCTAGGTTTATGAAATAAACAACAATCACGTTCACCACAAACCAATCTAGGCGCATCGCCCTGTCTCGAGGGTTTCTTCCGGGTAAGCTCATGCTAGATCGCATCTTGCGATCTAGGCAGCACACGTTTATTCGTTCATGCGTTGCTCGTACTGAAGCCTTTTTGATGGCGAGCAACGTAGTTATCATAGATGTTTTTAGGGTTAGCATTGCTCTTCGTATCATATGCTATCGTCGTGCGACCCTTAGGCATCGAGCCGCCCTTACACCTATCTTGGGTGTAGGGGCGGCACCCCGCTTGATCATTATTTAGTAGATCCGATCCGTTATGATTGCTCCTTGTTCTTCAAGGATTAGTTTAATATCTCGCATAGTTAGGCCTTACAAACGGGTTGAAGGATCCAAGCACGTAGGGTGTAGTTTGCTAGCCCTAGACAGGATGTTCTGGATCAACTTCGTGTTGGTTTTTAGCCTTGTCTAGGGCGGCTTCGATCACCGTGCGTGGCCGCCAGGCTCAATCACGAGTAGGATGTTCCGATTATGCGGAAAACCCTAAATCGTAGTAGGTCGTTTTAGCTTTGTTTTGATCACAGGACCACCATCTCGATCGTACACCTCGTACGCATCATGGGTGGATCGGCTCCTTGAGCCGATTCACAGATAACCCGAGAGCCGATCGAGGCTCGTATTTAATGTTTACGTGTGTGCCATGCAGAAACTAAGCGAGGCACATCCAACACCTTCCCCACCAGGTATAGGTCAGTGGCACGCCTGCATCAGGACGTGCGTGCTGAGAGCTTTGGCCGTCGTCGGAGGGACCAGGCCAGCCGCAGTCCAGGGAGATTCCCGGCTCTACGGTGTTGCCCGTCGCTGCCCGCCGGTGGGTTTCTGACCGCAACAGAGGTGCAAAGGATTTTTACAGAGGCTAAACGAAGTTTTGGTAAACCTTTCTTCATGGAGATAGTTATTTTAGCCTGCTGGAACATTTGGAAGCAAAGAAATGGACTGATCTTTCAGGGGGAGAGGACTAGTTTTTTAGGCTGGAGGAGAAATTTCTTGTATGATGTATCCTTGCTTGAGCATAGGATAAAGAAAAAGCATCTCAAAACCCTTCTAGCCTGGATAGGCAGCTTGCAGTAATGTATACGATCTTGTGTTAGTTTGTACAGGTAGTTTTCTTTCTCTTTTTATTTTTTTTCTCATGTTTGTACATATGTATTAAAGTTGGTAATAAAATGCTGTGGGGCTTTTTGCCTCACAGTCTTTCCCTTCAAAAAAAAGGTCAAATAAGCAAGCCAGAAACTTAGAAAATAGCACTTGCTTTCCAAACGAACGAAATATGCATACATAAGTTAAAACAGATCGCATGATAAGTTTCTTCCGCCCACATGCATATGTTTCGTCCTTGCTACTTCAAATACTTAGTATTATTAGAAACCCACAAAGGGTCCAAAATGATGCATTTCACTGTTTTTCAGGAACTACTTGGAAGACTCTGGGTCATCCTCCGAGGCTTGATACGTGCCATCCCCGCCGGAACCCCGCCGGAATCGTCGCTTGGATCAATGCTCGCTGACCCGTGAGCCTTCCTTTTGTCACCTTTCCTCATCGTCGACGCAGCCAGGAGGAGGAGCATGCTTCGTACCACGGGAGTGATCCACTCACCGGGCAAAGAGTCACAACTTGAGTTTCCGCGAGAGCTTTCTTGACGTTGGTTCCTGGGACTCCCCGCAACTTTCGGCAAAGTTCATGGTGGGAAGCACGATTTCCACATGGCCAAGGCGATTGAGGAAGCTCCACGAGCCGACGACTTGCCAACTCGATCGATCCTGACTGTGATACATTAGTTTCACTATCCCGTCGATGACCGTAGCGGGCTCTTTTCGTGACAGCGCCTTAGCGATGCCACGACAAGCTTTGAAGATATCATCAATCGAGTTTCCCGGCTTCTTCATAAGCTTCAGGCCTTGAGTTACCGGAGTCCCCGCTCCATTCGAATCCGAGACATGCCGATATACACAAATAATTGCTTGGTCATTTTCCGAGATGGGACAAAAAGGATGCTATGAAGATGCCGAAATATGAAGTCCTTACGGAAGATCAACTTGTCAATATCCTCGCCTCCGCCTCATAAGCCTTCGCCTTAGACACCAGAGTTTTGATCATCCGGTTGCCTGCCTTAAGCTTCTCGGCTAGTTCCGACATAGCCCGCGCATGTTTCTCGTCCATCTCTTTCTTCGCTTTAGTCTCCTTTTCGGATGACTACTTGAGGAACATTTCGAGGGAGGCATGCTCGGTCTTTAGCACTTCGAGCTCGGCGGAGATGGCGTTGACGGTGGGGTGCTTTCTGGGTGTTGTTCCTCGTAAGGAAAGCAAAATTAAAATAAAAAGACATATTCAAAATAACGAAAAGAGCGTTGATGAACTTTCAACAAGGCGGAGCCCATACCCTCTTTGTTTTTCAAACGAGTTTCAAGGATTGCAACTGCCTGCTGGTCATCCGCCTCCTTCTTCTGAAGCCTCTCGATCTCCTCGCCTTCCGCCCGCAAAGACCAGCGTACGCAGATCTTCATGCAGTTTATGGTTCTTAGGATGCAAGTTGAATAGTTAGCCGGAAACTTAAAATCCGGGGGCTAGACGCAGTTAAACTTTCTTGTGCTAGGAAATTTCAAGTTTCCGCCAAGATCCAATTAAGATGATACAATGGAAGCACGGTCTACACATATTACTCTGAAATCTAAACCAATGCTTGGGGGCTGGTATTACCTGGCGCACAGCTTTGTGCTGGGCAAAGAAGACTTGGAGATTGTCTCCGAGCTTTGTCACATCTTGTTGCTCCATCTAAGTGCTGCTCTCCACACTCATTCGTCTGTTTTTCACGTCCAATGACACCGTGCTAGGGGAATCTTTGAAGTATCGAAACAAGTGCGGACAGCATGAAGGTACTCCCAGACAGGCACCGCTCAGCAACAGCTTTCTTTGTAAAAGATCATTAGCCCGAGCTTCAGCCAAGGTATTCTCAAGTTCTTCGCGAGGTTTGACGGGGAGGCGTCTTGGCTGGAATTTGCGGTAGTTTCCGGATGTCATCAAGAATAATGACGTCCCGTACTCGAAGCTGTAGAAGAGGAGGCCTTAGGCAGGACCTCCACTTCCGGCGTGTCAGGCATCGATGTAGGCGAGGCTTGGTCTTCTTCTTGGGGGCTTGCTTCTGGATGGTTTGCTGCATAATAAAAGGAATGTGACACTTAACATATTTTAGCTTTGAGTTGCGCAAAGAGAGTAAGCTCAAGTCGGGCTCTTACCCAGGTTTGTTGAAGAATCGCTCGAGGCTGGCCTGCGAGGTTTTTTTGGTATCGATTTCTTTAAGCCGTTGTTTTTATTTCTCGGCCTTCTTGGTGGATGCGGCGCTGAGAGTCTCGTGCGCACGCTTGGGCGCTGACCCGGAGATCGCGCCTCTTCCGTCAAGTGTGGGAGGACCAGAATTTCCGTGCCTGATGCGCCTTCCCGGTTAGTGGTGCCGGTGTGCGGATCCGAGTCGGTGGTCCCTAGGTCTTTCTCCTCGAGGGCTTCGAGCTAAGGCACAGAGCTAACACTTAGACAAAAAGTTTGAATGCGAAGAAAAGCAATGGACTAAAAAGTCGAGACGACGTACCGCGGTTCCGGCCATCCGTGTGTATGTCAAAATGACACACGTGAGAGTGAACGTCACGCGGAATCTTGATCATCACCCGGATCCGCTTGTCCAGGGCGTCGGAGGAAAGGTTGTCCTTGGTGGCGCGCATTGGATCATCGCGCCCCGTAGTGGAACATCAAGCGGTCCCGATGTTGAAGTGGTTGGATCCGCTTGGTGAACCATGACGTTTCAGTCCCCCCCCGACAAGCCGCCTCCTCGTCACCAGATCCACCTTACCATCCTTGGGCTTTACAATTGCGCTGACTCGAGATATGCGGGCAGCTTGTCCAGGCGGGAGGTCTCGCCGGCGGGCCCATCCTTGAATTCCCAGAACATCTACGGCTGGCCGGGGTCGGAGACATCCTTCACATAGTGGGTCCTCTGACCAATATCTCACGGATTCTTGATGATCCGTGTGGGGATAGGTGCGGCCGGGGCGGATCTTGAAGGTGATGCTCCCGCAGGTATCAAGCGAAGAAGTTTGCGTCAACGTCTCCTTCTTTCTCGGAGAAGAAATATTGGAAGAGGGGCGCATCTGGTCTTACTCCTGTGAGGTGGCCTTCGTGACAGAGCGACGTGGTTGGCGATGGCGAGGACGCTGTTGGGGGAGATGTTGTGGGGTTGCAGCTTGTAGGCCTCGAGGATTTCTGAGAAGAAATCGCTGGGCGGGAATGAGAATCCACCGGGCCACTGCCAGACCAATTCTCCAACTCTTCCTGCGCCGGTTCAAGGAACACGGAACCACCCGTGCGAGTTGGGCTTGAGGAACCTTCCGCCTCGAGGTTGTGGAGCTCTCGTTTCTGTAATGGCACAGGCCACCATTGTCCCCTTAGCCTCACTCGAGATCGGGCCTTGACTCTTAAGGGGCTTCGTCCACCTTCTTCTCCACCGCTTTCTCCGGCTAAGTCCGGCTGAGCAGCGGTTCTCGATGTTTTTGCCGGACCCCTTTGAAGGATCCAAATGAACGGGAGCAATGGCGGAGGGGCGAGGAGATAGGCGGCCACCGCGATGGGTTCCTTCTACGATGGAGGCAAAGAGAGAGGAAGACATCTACAAATATCGAGTGAACTAACTTAGCTCTAACTACCAAGAACACGCTAGTCGTCCCTACCAACGCCGATGAAAAAGTTTGAGCCGAAGACTTACCGGAGATGGTTTCCGTGGTGGTCGGAGTCGCCGGCGACGAGGAATTCGCTGGGGTGGCTCGCTGAAGTTGAGAACACGACTCGGCGCGCCGGTTCGGCGGTTCGCACTCGCGAAGACTTGAGCTTTCTCCGGTGCGGCGGCGCCGCATCGAGAGGTGAAATGGGGGAGAATGGGGTTAGCAGGGTGTGCGGGGATATTTATAGGCGCGGATGACCGCAGGCCCCGCATCCTGTGGCTCACAAGCTGCCGGACCGTTGGATGATGGACACGGTCAAAACCCTAGCTGTGAAATGGCTAAGGATAAGTTACTGCTCAAATTACCCGAAATGGCGAAGATTACGGAAGCGTTTGAAGTCCTTCTAAGGTTCCGAGTAAGAATTCAAAACGAACAATCGTTATCTCAGTGAGTAACCCTGAGACTCAAGTGTAAAAATGGGAGTCGATGGATGAAGTCCCGTTGCGATGAAGGATCTTTCCTAAGATGCAAGCCGGGAA